>JAACJT020000002.1:3023556-3051983 GCA_009936485.2 Gymnarchus niloticus | reverse complement strand
GATCAGGGAGTAGAACATTGTTCTAAGTGAAGACCAGCATCAACTCACTGTGGTAACTGACAAGAATTGGCTTCTAACTGAGCACAGAGTAGAGAGAGAAGATCGTGATATCATTCTGGCTTCTTGTCTTTTAAAGCAGACTGGTTCGTATTATTCTGTAATTAGAAGAAGCATTATATGCTCTTCCTGGTGGGCTGTCTATGCAATTTTTTTTTCCTAAATTCCTCCCTTAATTACTTAGCCCCCATTTGTATATTTTAAGTTTAGACTTTTTAAAATGGTTACACGCATTCGATGACTAGCTCCTCTGTATACTGAGGAAATGTTTTATTTTGTTGCTGTGCTCTGGCGCACACACAGAGACGCATTGAATCTTACACTGGATTAAGTAACTGAGAGAATAAACTTACTGCTACCGTGTAAAAATCGTTTCAGTCGAGTCTGCGGACAGTCTTGTGAAAAAGGATGGGTCAGTGAAATCAGTTAAATATTAGGGATGGAGATTTCCTTTTCCACAGTAAAGTTTTACATGAACATGGCCAACTTGCCATGTGGGTAGCATACAAAAAGACAAGTTTTTTTCAGTAATAAAATAATAAAACACCAAATAGACACGGTCTCCCATCCCCCCATTCTGAAAGACCAATTAAGCCTAGGGAAAATTAACTAATAATTGGACTAATTAACTGGGGAAAATTGGATGGAATGAAAAATCAGCATGTAGAACGAGGGGGATCAAGACATAACCCTCCTGACTTTAATGGAGTTTGAAAAAAGTTTGATCAATTTAAGTCACCGACTGCCACACTTCTCTATAAATTGCACTTGGCCTAGTCTCTTGCAGAAATGTTTAACTGTTGGTGTCCATGGGCACCCGTGTGTTTCCTAATGAGTGAGGCTTGTGCCTAGGAGCATAGAGTTGGTAAAGTCCTTGCAGATGAGGCTTGTTTTTAGCATTGCGTGGTCACTTGTGGCTTTGTGGCAGAACAGTATGAAGTACTTGGGGTGTGGTCAAAGGAATCTGGGAATGGGATTTTTTTTTTCCCCAACATTTAAGACTTTTTAAAACCTTAATAACTTCCTAACTTTCTCTGACAGATATTGCTTTCCTCGTAAAGTCAAGGTGAAACTCTTTCAGTTACAATTTGGAATTGTTTCAGCTTGAACCCAAAATGGGTCTCTTTTTTTTTGGTAAAATCTCAAAACACCAGTCCCATGCTTACTACAGTTGTTTTAACAAACTTGTTTTTGCCTCACTTGTATTCCTGTTTTAGTCTCGAATGGACAGCAGTTCTGCCAGGTGTAAGCAGTCAAGGCATGGATGGAACTCTTCAATGAAGAATGTTACCGGGGGGGATGGGGCAGTCGTTCTGTGAATTAAGCAGTGGAGTAAAAAATCTAATCAATAGGATAAGCTGGAAGATACTACAGTCCAACAGCAACTGAAATTGTGCTGAGAAAGGGTGTGGTGGAGAAGTTATAGGTTTTATCACCACTGAGGGCATGCACCACCCTGCCCCCGATATACACCTGCTCTGAGCTGATTCTGGTGCCCTGTCTCTTTGCCTCCAGGTAAGATGTTTAAGTCTCTGGACCTCTCGCTCATCGTTGAGTTCATGCTTATGTTCTACAAGGACAAGCCCATCGACTGGCTGCTAGATCACATCATGTGGGTGAAAGTCTGCAACCCAGAAAAGGATGCTGTGAGTATCAGGTTCGGGGGACGAGTGGTTAGTGTTCATGTTTCTGTTGTGACGACCACAACTGTAAGAGGCTTACTGTTATTTCATAGCTGCCCTGCCATGTTATGTGGACAGTCTATGACAATGTAGCCAAAATTGTCTTTATTAACAGTAGGAAACAAGTGATATATTCAATCAACAAATTCCATAATAATAGATGCTTTGACGGAAGTCTGTTCATTCTTTAAAAATTGCCCCCCCGCCCCCCCAACTGGTATTTTTCACTTCATCTTCTCCTGTTATGATCACTGTGATGTATGACTTCTTTTCAGTAGTGTCTGAGCGAGGTGTCTCATTCTTCTGAATGACGTGTAGTACTTCATTTGTGACCCGTAGTGTCTTCTCACCCCCCCCCCCAGAAGCATTGTGACCGACAGAAGGCCAACCTGCGCATTCGCTTCAAGCCCTCGCTCTTCCAACACGTAGGGACACACTCTTCCCTGGCTGGAAAAATCCAGAAGCTGAAGGTGACCTTCTTGACCTGGGTTTTTCATCCTTCTGTTAATTTAAACTAGTTTGCTTAACTAGCTGTGGGTTGTGGTGTGTGTGGGGTTTGTTGTTGTGTGTGGTGTGTGTTTTTTTTTGTTTTTTTTTTTTTTTGTTTTTTTTTTTTTAAATCATTGCTTTTTAGGTTAATAGCTGACAGACTTGACCATGGCTCAGGACGATTGGAATGACCAAAATTGGATTGCAAGCTAGGTTGCTAAAAAGCCAGATTTGATCTAATATCATTAGAGCAAATCCTTCAAAGAGTCTTGTGTGTCTGATAAAGCATTCGATATTTAACCAGAGTGTCCACTTGAAATTTGATTATCAGTCATGTTTTACAGTCTGGTCAGTCTCCTTCATTGATGTATTGATTTTGTTTTTTTGGCAATTCATGAAGTCCAATATGTGCCACCTTCTTTTTTTTTTTTTTTTTTTGGCCAGGATAAGGATTTTGGAAAGCAGACCCTTCACAAGGGGCATGCAAATCCTTTGGCTGAGGTTACCACCAGCCTAAAAACATACCAGCACTTCACACTGGAGAAGGCCTACCTGGGAGAGGACTTCTTCTGGGCCTTCACTCCTGTGGCTGGAGATTTTATTCGCTTCCGCTTCTTCACGCCTGTTCGCATTGAGAGGTCAGTCTGTCTTGCGCGGAAACGTAACTTAACATGTAAACTTATTAACCAGTGTGTTAACCAGGAGCACTGGCTCATTTTCCGACAGGTACTTCTTCCGCAGTGGAAACATTGAGCATCCAGGGGATAAGCTCTTCAACACCACTGTTGAGGTCCTTCCTTTTGACGTAAGATTTTCAGTCTTCTGAGTCCTCCAGAAGTCAGCGCTGGTGCAAGAGAGGCAGAGCGCGTGACGGACTGCCCTCTGAAATTAACCAGGAAATAAAGGCAGAATGAATAAATAACGAACCCCTCCAATTAAGTAATCCGATCCGGCATTTGTTTCACCCTGTCATTCACAAGAGACTTAATTGTGGGAGGGATTCCAAGCAAAGGCAGTTTGAGCATTTTAAATATTTACCCCCCTCCACCTCTGAGACAGAACCAGAGCCCTCAGTAGCTTAATCAAAATGCTCTTTTTCAGTAATAACACACCCAGACCAGCTGTGGGCTGTGGCAGACTTAAAATGTTTAAGGTCTTCTTTGAGAGTGCGATTTGTAGAGGAAGCTGCACCCTCCTTCACCCATGACTCCAACCTGGATGGATGGATGGATGGATGGATGGATGGATGGATGGATGGATGGATGGATTGATGGATTGATTGATTGATTGATTGATTTAGGGAGAAAGCAGTTCTCTGAGATGGGATGAGAGAGGAGAGGAAGCAGGGATGATCCTGGAGTGTTGGAGAGTGATATATTGCCTTACAGAGAAATGTAATTAAAAATGCATTAATGGAAAATGTCTTGTTTGCAATACAGAGTAATCATTTAAACTGACATTTTAAACTGGTGCATCAGTTTAATTTTGGTTTTGCAAATAACATTTAGACTCTTGAAGGTCAGATTGTGTTTTACATTATATAGTACAGTGCATTATTTACTCTATTTTTCTTCTACCCATGACCAGAATACCATAATGTCCACGATAAGTGCTACAATATGCATACTTCATTGATGTTTTTGTAAGCATTTTACTTCAGACTTGCTTTCATTGTCATTTTTCTGCAGTGTAGTTCCCTGAATACTGCATTAGCTACAGTCACATGATCCCCATTAATACTCTATAGTAACATAATTAGAATGACTGATTGGCTGACCAGTTGTCTAGGCTGTAAGTATTCAGAAGTGGCACAGGATAAATAAAAGCGTTGAACCTTATTTAAACTGTAATGTTCTGTGTCCTAACCTGATAGGATAAAAAAGGCTTCTGAGTCATCAAAGCTGACAGTGGATGGGATGATTGTGCTGTCAGTCACTGGGTAATGCTTACTTATTAGTCCCTATTGGCTAAAACCAGGCAATGATTGACAGTACACTGTAATCCCAATCATCATTATCCCTACCACTAGGATTTGATATGCGAATGCAAGTGTGAGAATTTGTGTTTGACCATTTAGGATATTGTGGTGTGTGTGTGTGTGTGTGTGTGTGTGTGAGTGAGTGAGAGAGAGAGTGTGATTACTTTCTATTTTAGCAGAACCCTGCTCCAATCCCAAGTGTGTGCCCCTTTCAGAGAACGCCATCTAAAACTAGAGAGGGCATTTCCTGGAGAAAATGCATGTGATTGCTGGTTGCATTAAATGCTATGGAGGGATGAGTGCCATCAGTGGACTTTGCTGTAGATTACATATACCAAGTTTTGTGACACTTATAATAATGTCTATAAGAGATCTATAGGATTCCTATAGCATGAGGATGAAGGTATGAAAAAGAAAGAAGTGATAGAGGCATAGAAAGAGGTGGAGGGCTTTGTGGTATTGGCCAGAACATGTGTAGTAAATTTGGAGGTAATATTTCAAAAATTGACCATATGGGAGCAGTTTGAAAAATTTCCCATTCAAAGTCTATGGGAAAAATGGATGGAAAGAGGGATAAAAAAAGAGGGATGCGGGTGGAATATCAAAAAGAAAAATGCAAGCAGCCTTTTCAATGGGCCGAACATTTTGCAGTTGGAACGAAGTTTCTAGCACAAAAACTGTAGGAGTTAGGTGCCAAAAAAGTGGGAAGAATAAGAAGAAAAATAAGAAATATGTGAGAGAACATATTGTGATTGCTGTGACCAGCAATCACACAATTATGGCTCCGCCTCTTGCACTCTAAATCAGTGCCTTTGGTCCCTGTTTTCTCAGAACATCCAATCAGAGAAGGAGGCCTTGAAGGAGGGCCGGGAGAGAACCCCCAAATACCACCGTACTGAGGATGGGTTTATCAGGATAGGTGAGTCTGGGATCTCAAAGCCATCCATCCAGCTAGTCTGGAATCTAGAGAGAACCGACCAGTGCGAGTCGGAAGGTAATCTATTTTATATTGCATTAAGAGGGAAGGTCACGTGATTTGATTGTGCCATATCACTCATGTATTATGGGGAAAATGTACATCAAAAGATGTTTAACACTAAACATAACTTGTCAACTATCCTATTACTGTTACTTTTAAAGGCTAAATGCATAGATCGGCCAAAGGAAAAGAGAAATTTGCATAATGTGCAGAGTATGTAAAATCCAGTCTCCACTTTGTAATACAAATCAGAAAACAAATCACATAAGCAAATGACATTTCTTGCAAAGGACAGTGCTGGTTTGCTCTACAGGCTATATCCTCTGTATGTGGGCATTTGATTACTTTAACACAGAGCAGACAATAATCATTTTGGGTGGGAATCCATGTTAAGGATTATGAGTATCATTTAATGGCCTAGATACATGTCCACGGGTGATTAAATGAAAGCAGTCAGTCTTCATGGCTGAAACGGTGCCATAAAGCAGTCGAACTGCACGGTCAGTTCTGAGTAAGGCTGCTGCTGATGACTTCATAAATTACAATAAGCGCTCATTCATTCCCTTTCATTGAGGAAGTCATAATTTATAAGTGCTCTCCTTCAGATCAATAAATGTCTGGCACTAGTATGCTTTAGTGTAGTATCAATGAATATTAAACTCCTATCACGTGTCCATTTTTTATCTTCCTGGGCAATAAACCAGTGGTACATCTGGGCCTCATATAATTCTCTTTCTAAATGTGTTCATTTAGCTGACGATCTTAAGTTGTGCAGTCTGCATTTGCACTGTTGTCACTTTATTTAAAACGACTAGTAAAGCAATTTTCTCAGTCTTGGTTAGGTGGACTTAATACAACAGCAGTAGCGGCGCCTGGTGTTTTAACCACAGCTTTTTAGGCACAGTTCAAATCCGTTAACCACCATGTGCTTTGGGGGGAGGGGAGACTCTGTGCCATTTTAGCCTGTATTCTTCGAGTCACTGACAGGATATGCCCAAAACACAGGGGCTGATTTTATTTCGAATGTGCATTGTGCCCTCAGTCTGCTTGAGGAAGCTGAGCAGCGACATCGAGTGCTCCCTCTCAGGCAGAGGCCTCACAAGGCGGTTAATGACACGGGACCCTTCCCCTCAATAGGAGTCCGTGCTGTATTATCTTAGAGCTTCAGTTATGTAAAGAACAGTCTTAAAATGCCTAAGGACGTGTTTTTCTGTTATGCCACTCTGGGCTGGATGGAAGCATGTGGTGTTTTGCAGGTATTGTCGCTCAGTGTAACTGCATAAGTGTGAGGGTATTATTACTGAGAATTGGCATTAATGCATTTCAGCTAATAGACTGAATTGCTTCTATCGTGGTACATAATCAAGTTATATGTCTAGACAGCATGTACTATGAGCTGTGTTTCCAGTGTATTTTTGAATGGGTTAATATATTTTTAAATTTCCATTTCTGAGAAACATTTCTGATCTTAATCCCCACCAAGATAGACATGTAAATGTCTTTATTAGCATGTCTAGTTTAAATGTCTCACTTTGGGTTTTTTTTTTTTTTTTTTTTTTGCTCAGGTACATTTCAGAATGGCATTGCAGAGGGAGAAGTGGACCCAGCTTTTGGACCTTTGGAGGCCTTCCGCCTGTCCGTGATGACCGATTCACCTGTCTGGGTCATCCTCAGCGAGGTATGTTTTACCTGTCACACATCCAACCAGCCGTTATAATAATGCTGACTACTTCCATAAAATTGAACACCATGTTGAAGCCAAGGCTATGATGCAAGTGTCCCCCCTCCCCAGCCCCAAAAGATCCAGTGAGACCAGAAAGTCAGGCCCTTCTACATGACACGTCAAAGTAAATGCTCCATAGCTGGATTGTGCTGTGCCCTCATGAGATTCTTACAACTGGTTTCCTGTACAAAACAGTGGAACTTATTCATGTAACTGAATACTGCAGAATACTTTGGCATAATAGCCTTCATGCAAAAATGTGTACTTAATGGGGAGAGTATTTTATTCTGTCAATTTTTTTTTAACTGGGTTATCTTAAGATTTTAAGCTGTCAGTTCTACTTTTAACCATGTATCAAGTACAGGGTTCTAGGGGGTAGGGCCTGGAGCCTTTCCCAATCTGGAAAGGGGACCACGCAGAAGACACCTTGAGTGGAAAGCCAGATCATCACACTAGAATTCCAAGTGCAGCCTATGTCATTTTGTTTCAGATCTTCATTAAAAAGGCTGAATGAAGAGTGTCCCCCGGCAATACCTCTTGACCCCCCCCCCCCCCCCCAGACTGCACAGAGAAGGACAGAACTTTTGTGGCTTATCAAATCTGAGCTGCAGGAACCAATTTCTCTGGTGTGGTCCAAGTGCCCCACCTGCTGGCAAGGAGCAGGTATAGCAGGCCAAATAAAGAACATCTGATTGCTTGGGAGAGCCTGCTGGACAGAGGAGGTCGTTGCAAAGAGGACCTATTAGTGCTCTGTAGACCTTATGTGTACATAGCTTTATGTTTGACTTCTTGTAATTACACTGGTGATTGTTTTTGGGCTTGCTGGATCATGTTGCCCTTTAAATAAATTAATTCAAATGAAATGCTGCTTCCGAATGGGGAACTTTACTACAGGTGTACTCAATGACTGCAAACTGATTGCACCACCTCTGGAAATGAAATTGTTAAATCATATAATTTCAGACTTGTAGTGTTCTGATTTTCCTTTGCCAAATTATATTTGATATTTATGATTGTATATACACAGGCAGATACCATATATGTAACACACATAGATATAACCATGTCTGAATAAGTGTGTGTGTGTGTGTGTGTGTGTGTGTGTGTGTGTGTGTGTGTGTGTGTGTGTGTGTGTGTATTTACATACAGCATACCTAAGCAAAATCTAGAAGCAGGGTTTTTCATCTTGGAGATCCATCAAGACATATTATAAAGGGACGTAAATATATATGTAGAACCCCCCCCATTCTGAGTGAGAAATATTCGAAGGGATCCCCCCCACACAGAAATTTCACCTCCCATCCTTAGTTATTTGGTAATGAATTAGTAGTAGGGGGGTCCCTTAAACTCTGATATATTGTCATTTGGGGTTCCTGATTTAACAAAGGTTGAAAAACCCTGATCTAGAGGAATGTTCAACTTATGGTGAGGAAATCTGAGTCCATTCAGGTGGATTTTGGGCTATTTTTAGTCATTCTCTTTGCAAGCATCATGGTCACATCTTTCAAATGGGTCATTTGTGAGAATGCTGTTTCCTGTCAGCTAGCAGTTTTGCCTTAATGCAGCATGAAGCTAAGAAGAATTTCCTACATAATCCAAACAGTAGAGCACAATTCCGTTTAATAACTCTATTTAGAGTCTTGAATTGTTCCTCCACAGCAGGAAAGGTAAAGAAAATTCTTCTGGTTGTCACTATTGGCATTGCTGCTGTCATCATGAATATAGTGTACTATACCAGCAATGTGGGATCTGAACCCAGAAATGGGACAATATAGTATGCTGTATGTTCATGTTTGTAAATCCAGAATTGAGAAAAACAGATAGAGGCTATACCGTTACTCAGTTTAAAAGCGGCTGACGGATCTTGCGTTTTTGCGTTTACGCAGTATGCCCATTAATGCTGTAGCTGCCTGCCTTCCCAGCAGCCAAAGGAGTTACCACTGAACACTACCTATCCCCAGAGAGGGGCTGACAGAAAAGACTGAACGTCTACATAATTACACAGTAACACTGCCACAACCTGGGAAAGACGCGTGGATGCTCACTTCCTCTTTGACGTATGGTGTGCAGCATTAGCGGAGTTAGTTGCAGCCTTGTCACTCTCCAGTGTTTGACTGTGAGGCCTATGGATTGACATTGTTGTTGCAGCTAATTTGGCCTTTTTATTTGGCTCTCCATAGGAGTTTTTATCTCTAGACTGGGAAGATTATTAGGAGAAATTTCTTAAAGTTACGGCAAGTTTTACCACACCACTTCAAAGTCATGGATCCTTTTCCAAGGCCTGGCAACCAGAAGCTAGGGTAGTGTGGATTACATGGTTACTTGGATAGCTGAGGATGTTTTTCAGCCCACAACACTGCCATAAAGCAGCTCTTTCAGGTTAGGGGGTGCTTTATTCTCCATGTTGGATGATCTTTTTTTTTTTCCTCCTGAAAAAAAACCTCTACTGTATGCCCCTAGCTCTCTATCTAGCAGGTGCTCAGAAATACATTTTAGTGCAATAATGTTTCTCCTTCTTGTGAGGAAGATTGTAGGATGTTGTTTTGGAGTTTTTGTAATTATCTAAAGGTAACAGTCATTGCAGGAGCTTCCCTCAAATGTAAAACTGGAAATCCTAAAATTGGAAAGTGAGACATACAGGCTGTTTTTTTAGTGACTGGAAGCTGTCAGGTTCTGCATGGTTCTTTGGCTGATGTAGGTGGAGATTTTAGGTTCCAGTGACGCAGGTCTTCTTCAACAGCTTTGGCTCCCATTGTCCCATCCCTGTACCATTACAAGATTGCAAGAGACCTTTTTTTTTTTTTTGAGATGTGCCCAGCAGAGCCGAAGGGCTGAAGGCAACTGTGGCATGCTCACCATAAAGAACTGATGTTTTCATTTCATCAGCCCTGCCACTGTAACACTATCCTACCTGAATTGCCTGTCTGTGCATATTATGGTTTGTTCATCTTGTCGTTCCAGTTTACATGGAGCTTCCCTCACACACCAGCAAGTGAAAACAAAAGCAGAGCGTATTAATCTCTCACATCAGGGGCTTTGGAAGAGGCAAACAGTTAGAAGTATGTCCTGAAGTGAAATGGAGGGTGACAACAGATAATATTACTGCAGAGCAACCTGGCTTTAGATAGCATTTCAGTTACATAATCATGTGAAAATTCAGAAAGTGTTAGAGCTTAATGTTTTTGTTTCTCCCTTGTATCCAAAGAAAATGTTTTTTCATTAATTTTGTCAGTCGATTTGTATATGGTAAATAAATTCAGGAAATTTGACTTGCTTGGTTTTTAATTTGCGAGTTGGTGTGAATGTCTCTGAGTGTGAGGCGTGTGTGTTTGTGTTTCCTTGTTAAAGGTGCTATATAAATAAAATTGAATTGTTTCCATTTATTCAACCTATGAATTGTAATTTAAAAATCTAATTCCACTAATACACTTGTTTAGGGATTATTGGTTAGATAAATTGTCTTTAAAAAGTAGAAAAACTGAGTAAACCATAAACATATGTATTATTTTATTGGTTTAATGGATTGTGTCTTCAGTGTGAATCCATTCTAGGAATTCTCAACTAATCCAGTAAAGATGCATTATTCCTGATATTTTTCACTGTTCTGTTTAGTTGTTCTGTGACAAATCTTAGCAGGCAGATAAGCCAGTGTTAGAGCTACCATTATTCCAGTGAAAAGCAATGTGCTAATGTTCAGTGAGAAGATTTCCTTCAAGATAAAGACAGGAAAGAGTTAAAAGGCTAATGCAATGTTCAACATTAACACTCCTGAGAAGTTAAGCATTGAGCTTTAATGCACTTACCATTCCTAGTAAATGGTATGGTGGCACAGCAATTAGCAATACATTCATATGGTCATGTGTTTGATTGCTTCTCTTGGCAGCCCTGTTTGTATAGAGTACACATGTTCCATTCATCTTAAATTAAACAATAATTTTTCCCCTCCCACAATCCAGACCAGGATAAGCTGTCAGAAGCAGGGGTGGTTCTAGGCCTAGGGGGTCTACAATGGCCCCTCATCAATAGTTCTGGACCCCCCACTGCCCCCTGTTAGATTTGAGTACATTTTATTAACTTGTTTGATTGGTGGCAATACAACCCCACCACCTGCCCTTCCAGCAGAATAACTTCCTCCTACTTGAAATGGTCTGTAACTACCATCAGCAGGAAGATGGTTTGGACTGCGTTTTTTTCCTTGAAAATCTGGACAAGAGGATCACTTGTGCCTGGATGTTAACAACTTTCACTGGCTAGTAAACTCAGGAAAACAGGCCTCAGCAACTCCATCTGCAATTCGGTTTTGGACTTCCCGATAGGCAGCGAACTAGGTGGTAAAGATCAAAAGTAAAATGTCATCCCATCAGAATCTCAAAAAAAAAAAAAAAAAAATTCTCCAAGTTGACTAATACCTGAAAAAGTCAAAGACTGTGCTTCCTCTTAATCTATTACAGTGTGGCCAAATTCAGAAGCAACCACATCAACAAGTTTTCTGAAGGTAGCGCAGTAATTGGTCCCATCACTAATGACAAAGAATCGGCATACGGAAGTGAGATGGCAGAGCTGTATGGTGGAGTGGTTCCATAATACAGTAACTTCATCCCAAGGATCTTTTCAGCCTTGAAAAGACATTCAGATACGATGTTTACACACATAAACCCTTCAGTCCAAGCGTGGTGCGTTATGTTCTGAAAAAGTTCCGACGAAAAGATCCCAAAATACGAGTTTGTCAGCTTTCTGTTCGCCTAAAAATGCCAACAACGAATACTGGGCACATGTCGGTGTTTAAAAAAGGCGGCAATGACAATTTCACCTGCCCAGACAAGAACTAATTCGCTGTACCATGACCGTTTCATTGAACTTTGTGTTTCTCTGCCACTTTCATTATCTGGTCCATGTGCCACATCATTGTCATCCACAATATTGTTGTAATTAAACTAAAATAAATCGTCTACCACTTGGATATTTATCATTATAGGCATCTGAAAAATCGAGTATATCAGATTCATTAACTTATATTTCTGAAGTTACAGTTTTAATTTAAAAGATTTGTTTGCTCAAATGCAAATTTCGCAGCCTATTTCTACAATATAATCGGTGTCTTTTGTGCTGTAATCACGGATGTATTACTCCAGTGAGTTAATAGTTACTTTTCATTTATCATTTTACTGTAATAATACTTCATGTTTGGGACCAGCATTGCTTCGAGCAGACCTTTGAACCAGCTATATCAAGTTTTTGGTGACTGTAGCCTTCGGAATTCCATGGAAGAGCAAGGAACTCCATCGATCATGAGGATCGATCCTTAGGTGGGGGGACTGATGGTGAAGAAAATGTGAAACGATTCCGTTCGGTCGTTTTCTACCACATCCGACGAACTCAAATGCCAAAGAGACTCAGATTTTCAAAATGACGCATCGTCACCAATGACGACGTCGGGCGCAGAGTGGAGGAGTGAATAGAAATCGAGCGAAAATATCAGATTTGGTGTGAAAAGGCCTTAAGCCTTAGCAGAACAAGCCGAATGAAGCATGGAGTGGTACAGTGAATGTCGAGAGGAAACTGATCTGCGACTGTCACTGTCATGACTGACTGACTGACTGACTGACTATCTATCTATCTATCTATCTATCTATCTATCTATCTATCTATCTATCTATCTATCTATCTATCTATCTATCTTACTCAAACTAAATGCATACGTTTTATAGGTTTTTAGCAATTAATGTTAATCTGTTGCCACAACAATTCAAATATCTACTTCCATATACATATATACAGTACATATATCCCCGTCTTTCTCTAAATGCGCCACACATTTTCCATGAGCCAATCAATGTCAGTTTCCTGCTACCGCTGAACCAATCAGCCTTATCCACGAGTTTCGGGTCGGAGGGCTAACGCGCTTACCTTGATTGACAGGATGACAACCAACCAGAATTTCAAAATTCTGGAACGGCAGCCACATTTTTTAGACAGTGACCTATCAGTGAATACAGGAGGCGGAGTTATGGTGTCAGTTGCTGGTCTTCGTCACACGTGATCTGGCAGTAGTTCCAGGTGGTTACATCGGGAAACGGGAGGTGAGTGAGGGCGATAAACTGAAAATTGCACTCGATTAAAAGGGATTGTAATATATATATATACACACACACAGAGTATTTTGAATTGCGGCTTCTTTCACGTGAAGCTCTCTTATGTTTGTAAGTCAGGAAGTGTTAAAATATAATGTAATATAAATTGTATTCTGCAGGGCTGCGTGGACGCGCACGCTTGTCAGCGGGAGTAGCTAAATGCTAGGATGTCAGGTCAAATTGATGGCCACGACGGGGCTCCACTTGATCTTTTGGTTTTCTTTTCTTTCCTTTAATGAGCAGATGGTGTATTAAAATCCAGAAGTCCTAAGGATTGCGCCTCCATAAAATACCAGATATTAGTATAGCTGTAGGTTTGCGCCTCTGTGTTTCGCGTCGGGTTTTTTTTTTTTTTTTTTAAGCTGTGTGGTTCCAGTACGGATCTAGTTAATTTAGTTAACAGACTAGTTAATCGGACACCGTCAGGATTCTTCCGCCGGTGTTCATTTTCGACGCGGCCTTCGTGTGTGTTTGTACTAAAGCTAAGAATGTACCTTCCGTTTTCATCTGTAGCTTCTGCTCAGTGGGTGAGAAGTAAGAACGCGGTGCACACGATGGTCCACTTGAGCTTTCCCACTGAGGATGATTGCGGATCTCAAACTATGATTTGAGAAGCGAACGTTAACAGGTCATTACCCGCTACACCGTTAAACGTCTATACGCAGTACCTATAGAAGTATACTGTGGATTTCTAAACGGACAGTCACGCCCGCTGAACATCTTTCGTACTTTGAGTCGACGAGTAAACGTTCTGTAGACTGCACATTTTATTAAAGTGCCTTAATAGAGCAGAAAGTCGGCCACCGGACAGTTTTCGAACACCAAGTGGTGGAATGGCCCAGGAACGTGGGTTCTTTAGTATTCGCTCGTTTAGTCGTCTGGCAGGTTTGCGAAGCGGCCCGGAGTCGAGGGCGCGGGCCGTCTCGTGGAGGTTCCATAGTCGAGAACCCACGCGCGTTCAGTCGTTTCCGTCGCGCGCGCGCCGGGGGCGTGGCACCGCGCTGCTGCTGTGGATTTGGCTTCACGTTTGAACCCCCGATCTGGACCGGTGGATAGGGATGACCGGCTGACCGGTCAGACAGCTTGGCTTCCTGAAGGTGTGCCGCTCGTGTATCAGTCAGTCGTTAGTAGTTCTCATTATTTTTCAACAGTTTAAGTAACTAACGCGTGTGGATGTGTTTTCGTTTTCATTGCAATAAAATGAAAACTCTTGAAGTGTTTCCGGTAGCATTAAAGCAGCAGCGCCGCCACTGTTTACATAGCGTCGCCGTCAGGCTTACTTCAGTCTATTAGGGTCAATGGCCGTGTTTATTAAATAGAAGTTTCCCGTTTGTTTATCTTTTTCTCGTGTTTACATGTGGTTATTGGTTTGGCTCCTTTGCTCACAGGGTCTCCTTAAAGCAGTGTATTTGGATGCGTATGTTGAACAAATTTAATAGCTTTGTGTGGTCCTGGAATGTAGCTTCAGCTTCATGACTCAGGCATTGGCTAGTTTGGCTGAGCACTATCCATAATTGATTGTAATAAAGATTTTAGTATTTTTAAATGTAAATGTCAGTTTTCTGTCATGTATGGCTTTGCCTCATCTTTTTGGTTCATTCATTTTGTAGAAAAGGCCCTCAGTCTCCTAGAATTCAGGCAGAATATTGTGTTCCCTTGCCCTCCTTCTTTACTCTAGATCTTAAGGTTCGCAGTAATGGTCTCCTAGGCTCGGTGGAACGCTAGCCATTACCGTATTCTCATCACCTTGATGATAGGATCCTAAGAGTATATATTTAAGTCACTCAGACCTGCGTAAGCATTCATGGGCAATAGACTAGTGTTCAAAGTTGTGTAATCTGCCTGGCTTGAGCCTGAATAAAGATTTCCCAGGATTCTTGACTTAAGAAGTGTTCTGGACGACCCAGTGAGATACATACAGGCTAAATCCACGAACCAGCGCAGGGAGAGTGTTCCCAACAGTGGTTCTTGCAACGCCTAAGGTTCGTCAGGCCAGACCCCACTGAGCGGTCTCTGCTACACATTTATTTTGCTGGGCAGGCAGAAGATGGCGATGGGGTGTTGCATCAGATAAGGGATCGGTTTTCCATTGCTTTGTTTCTGTGCTTTTTCACTGATCCAGCTGCATTCTTTTCCCTGTTGCCCAAAAAAGATGACAGTTCAAGGCATAAAAACAGCACCCATTCACCACCGCCGCCGCCCCCCCCCAAAAACGGTCATGCAGTCATCTGCTACTCTGCCCCAAACAAGTATAACTGTTGTAGCTCTAGATCAGGGGTGTCCAATCTCATCTGCAAAGGGCTGGTGTGGGTGCAGGTTTTCATTCCAACCAAGCAAGAAGCCACATCTGAGTTTACTGAAAATCAAGCTCAACTGATTAAACAGGTGGAATCAAGCGTGGCTCCTGTTTGGTTGGAATGAAAACCTGCACCCACACCGGCCCTTTGTGGATGAGATTGGACACCCCTGCTCTAGATAGAGGGCTAGGGGCCGTGGAGGAAACTGGTTGCTGAACCTTTGAGCAAGGTGTTTAGCCTAAAGTCTGTTGTTCATAATCTAGTGTCGCAACTGCACAAAGTGTTTAATGTAAATATCTGGTGTGAAATTGTAACCTTTTTAAGATGTACTTGGAAGTCTCTTTTAGCTTGTGTATGCTACAATGTAGGTCAAAGAAAGATTCCCAGCTGGGAATCTTTCTTGGGTTCATGGGTTAAAGATGCATGTAAATGATGAATGTTGTTGAGCAGTTTAGTCAGTATGATATTCTGTTATCTGTGGCCCGCTGAGACGACTACCTGATTACAGTGCCCCTGTAACAAAACCCATACGTATGTAAACATTTCAAGCTGAGCAGCATTGACCACCAACCAAGGGAAAATGTGGTCCAAAGTGAATAGTTAGTTGGGCTTTCATCCAGATTTGGACTTGGAGGGCTTAGTCTTAGTGTCAGATGTGTATACCCATCAGAACATTATCATCTGTGAAGAGTTTGTGTATATATGACTCTTGTAGCTTGTGGTTGGGTTTGGTCATGGGGCAGCTTCTCATTTATAGCAAGACAGGAACAGCACGGATTTGGTGCTCACTGTCTGGTTTGCTTACTGTGAGGGAGTGTCTTTAATTTAGGCACAGCAGGGATGGAAAACAGGACCGCTCAGATGTTGAGTGATTCTAGGATTTAGCGTGAGAGTATAAATGGGTAGATTGCATTTATAATATCGATGAGGTCTGGTGTGTACCCCTATGCTGCAACCCAGACTGGTCACCTTTCCCAGTAATAAATGGGAACTGGTCTTGCTGGTGCTTCCAACAGGCACACTTATTAATGTGAATCCTTCAGTAATGAAGCCTAACAGACGGGATGAGGTGCCAAATGTAGAACCTGTCTGTCTAGAGAGACCATGGCAGGTAATGCATCTTCATGTCGCTGACTTGGCTTTGATAATGACAGAGGCATATGTCTAACATGTTACCCTGTGTCTGTGTGGAATGTAGTTAGACTTTAATCTTATTAGTTGAACTGGCTTAGGCTGTGGGTCTCAGGCCCGTGTTGCCATGGTGATGAGTGCCAGCTGTAGATTGTAATGTTGGGGTGGGGTTGGAGGTCTTTGTGGTGAGGATTTACTGGTAGTAGCAGCTTAAAGTGGACCAGGATGGATGATTATCTCCTTCCGGATTTCTCATATCTGGAACGGTCTCCTGTTTTGATTCCTTCGCTGTCTTCTCAGTTTGTTCTCTTGCTTGGTTTTCCCTCTGTCTGCAGATCATGGTTCTATTCTGGAGATTGAGTCTTCTGCTTCTGGCACTAAGTAGTACCGTGTGGCTGGCAAAGGCGGAAGATGAAGGGGATGACATCAACGTGGAGGATGAGTTGGATACAGTTGGGGAGGAGGAAGATGACGGAGAATTGGAGGCGGACACGGCCCCAACCCAACCTGCTGTCCCAAAAGTAAGTCTCTGGTTTAAGTCTTACCCTTCTTCACCTTTTTACATTAATTGGAGAACTGTGGGCTTTGTTGATGCACGTTCTTTATGTGTAGTGTATTGATTGCATTTTTTTCCCCATTATATACAGTGTGTATATTTTTGTGTCAAATGCGTGTGAAATGGCGAGTAATCTCATCTGGCCATGTACTTTCTTTGAGTAGTACACAAGCTGTTTTGAAAATTCATGCAGTATTTTGTGCTTTTTCTTTTTAAAAAAAAAAAAAGACACGGAATTTGAGTTACTAATGTGAGGAGTGATGGAATACATCTTGGGGAGGAAGTGCATTTTAATAACTAATTGGTGGTTTTAAAGTTGTATTCAGAGAGTGAAAGAACCTTAAATGCCTCTTGTGTGTCTTAAGCTCAGAGCTTGTCATAATATTGGCCTAGTGAACCATAACTCTGTCGTATGTCACCAGGTAGTCTACAAAGCTCCGGAGCCCATGGGAGATCACTATTTTGCTGAGTCATTTGACAGGGGTACGCTGGACAGGTGAGCCTTTATAAGTGCAGATTGCGTTAGTGCTAAGTTGACCACACAAATTTGCAGATTTGAATTTTGGTCTGTCGGTTCACTAAATTCCAACATATTTTTCACCTGTTAGTTGTGCGGGTGCAGTCCTGTTCCATTAGGACAGTAGCTCTCAAACTGTGCAGTGTGCCCTGTCAAGGGGGTGCACTGGTGTTAGTGATGGACTGCATAACAGGGGAAATGTGTCACAGAACTCAAGTTTTATGTGTCTGTTTCCCGTGGGGGCAATTTAAAATGTAGTGTTTGCACGTTTATTCAGTCATGGAGCAAGTTCAACAATGGCAAAAAAAATGGACCGAATGTTGACCAGTGTAAAAAGAGAAATTGCTCTTTTGCTAGCAAGCAACAACTACTCAGTCTTTAAAATGTTGTGTGTGTGTCTGGATGTTTCTCTTCTCTTTGTAATTGGTATTTGAGCGATTTACCGATATTAAATGCATTGCATTTTTACTACCACGGCCCAAATTATTTAAAGAAATGTGATGGCACTTAGTAACAAAGGGTGCCAATTTTAACTTTAATCTTAGTTATTGAAACTCGGGGGTTAAATATTTTCAGCTTCTAAAGGGGTAGATGAATGAAGATGTTTGAGAAGCACTGTTTTAGCATGCTGCATTTAAAGCTTTTGAGTATTAACCTTATGGTATACAGCAGCAGCTAAGATACTGGTCAAAGACATGAATTTATGCTGTGGTGTCCTTGAGCACGGTGCTTAAACTGCATTATTTTAATAATCTCCAGGTGTTTATGAGGATAGGCATTGCTTTGCAGGAAATTGTCAATTAAGTGGCTGTAAGAATATAGGGTTGACTATTCCACTGGGATTTCGTAGCCTGAGCCCAAATTACACACACAAATGATACATTTTTGTCTTCCTGGATTGATCTATCATGGTGCATTTTCAGTGCTTCAATTTTGTGAATTTAAAGGGGCCCCATTTTCAGAAATGCATGTCTTAACAGTGAGATTTGTTCGTGGTTTCAGCTGGGTGTTGTCCAAGGCAAAGAAAGATGGCATCGATGAAGAGATCGCCAAGTATGATGGTAAGCAGTTTGCTTGGTTGTAATGCCAATAAGTTGTCATAAAAGCATCCCTTAAGACCTCTTAGCATGCACTGTACTGTGTGCATGAGCTTGTGGTGAGATTTTTCAATTGCGTTTACTGACACTGCTGTTGACCGTGATGAGCGATGTCATCATCTTTAGGAAAATGGGCAGTGGAGGACATGATTGACAGCCGTCTCCCTGGAGACAAGGGCTTGGTGCTGAAGTCCCGCGCAAAGCACCATGCCATTGCTTCCCCTATGCTGAGGCCCTTTGTCTTTGACACCAAACCTCTCATTGTACAGTAAGTACTGTTACTGTCCTTCAAGTCTGTGACTGTACTCTTCAGTGTAACACCCTGCCCCAACGCAATGTCTACTGCTTGATGGTCAGTCAGTATCCCTTGGAGAGTTTACTCTGAAAATATGTGACCTGTTCTTAAGAAAATGGCTCTCTGTTGTGGGTTCTTTATATTGCTGATCCCTCCTTTCCCCCCAGGTATGAAGTGAACTTTCAGACGGGCATAGACTGTGGAGGAGCCTATGTGAAGTTACTTTCTCAGACTCCTGACCTTGACCTGGTGAGTCTGCAGCCCCTTGCTGCTTGACTGTGTT
Source organism: Gymnarchus niloticus (assembly GCA_009936485.2). Classification (NCBI taxonomy): domain Eukaryota; kingdom Metazoa; phylum Chordata; class Actinopteri; order Osteoglossiformes; family Gymnarchidae; genus Gymnarchus; species Gymnarchus niloticus. Next base: position 3,032,768 of record JAACJT020000002.1, on the reverse strand, counting down.
TAGTAAACCTTAAAGCCCGTGTGCACAGCTTCTGCGGTTTCCCTACCACCCGAATACCCTATTAGAGATGGTACATTGAGCGGTGGATCCTAAGAGCATTCAAGGTATGTTGAGTTTGTGTACCAAACATGCGTTAGATGGTTGAAGAATCCTGCAACTTGTGTCCCCAGCACTGCACCTCACCATGCCCCTTTGGTAAGGGGGGCTGTCATAATCCAAATCCGTGCTGTTGCATCCTGCATCGATAAACCAATATTCGACTTGATTGCACTTTGGTAACCAAGTGCTAGGTGCAGAATGTGGTGCATTGGCAGGTACACTTTCACAAGACTGTAGAAATGACTGGGTGTGGAGGACTCGGTCCACTTGTCCAGCTTCTTTGGCCTTAAACGGTGTTATTTGCAGGACCAATTTGTGGACAAGACTCCATATACCATAATGTTTGGACCAGACAAGTGCGGCGAGGACTACAAGCTGCACTTCATCTTCCGTCACAAAAACCCCAAAACGGGCGAGTTTGAAGAGAAGCACGCCAAGAAGCCTGACGCAGACTTGCGCACCTACTACACGGACAAGAAGACTCACCTCTACACCTTGGGTAACCCTCCCAACCCGCATGTTCTCATGATACATACTAAACTACTGGCATTGTATGGTCTAACTCAGTGACTGGTGTTTTTATACGCAGTGCTGAACCCCGACAACAGCTTTGAGATCCTGGTCGACCAGGTGGTAATTAACAGTGGGAACCTCCTGAATGACATGACCCCACCAGTCAACCCCCCTGCTGAGATCGAGGACCCAGACGATCACAAACCTGAAGATTGGGATGAGAGGCCCAAGATCCAGGACCCAGATGCAGTCAAACCCGATGACTGGTACGTGTCCTATTTCTGAGCTTGACCTTTTGGCTTGTGCTCAGATTTTGAGTAGTGGTGCGTTTCTGTGAGTGCCAACCTGCATGTTTGTGCATAGCATCCTCATTGTGGTCATGCCATAGGGATGAGGATGCCCCGGCTAAGATCCCAGATGAAGATGCTGTGAAGCCGGACGGCTGGCTGGATGATGAGCCAAGCTACATCCCTGACCCTGATGCCATCATGCCTGAGGACTGGTAACTGTCCCTCCTAAGTGTTTATCTGGAAAAATCTGCCTGTGTGATCTTGGTCGTGAGGCTGATCTGTCAGTGCAGCTCGGTGTACGAGTGACAAGTGACGTGTGACACGTGTGAGCTGCTCTTCTCCAGGGATGAGGACATGGATGGAGAGTGGGAGGCCCCGCAGATCCCCAACCCCAAGTGCGAGTCCGCACCTGGCTGCGGCACTTGGGAGAGGCCCATGATAGACAACCCGAGTTACAAGGGCAAGTGGAAGCCTCCAATGATTGACAACCCCGACTATCAGGTAGCTACTGGAAGTCCTGGCCCAGCCACGCCTAGATAGCGTGCACCTGCAACACATCCAGCCAGTTTTCACCTGTGGTTTTCTTGTTCTTCAGGGTGTGTGGAAACCCAGGAAAATCCCCAACCCAGACTACTTTGAGGATCTGCACCCTTTCCGCATGACCCCCTTCACCGCTGTGGGGCTTGAGCTCTGGTCAATGTCCTCTGACATTTTCTTCGACAACTTCTTCATCACGTCCGACCGGAATGTGGCAGACCGCTGGGCCAGCGATGGCTGGGGTCTGAAGAAGGCTGCAGAGAGTGCCTCTGAGGTGTATCCCTCCTGACCTCGTAATTCCAGCCTGTCCCTCTCAGCTCACATTGTCTTTAGTCAGATTCAGTTCTGCGCTTTTGCCATATTGAACCACTCATTGGGCCCATCTCATGGTGAAGAAGTGATCCTCTTTCATGATAATGGTGTAGTTCCTGGGAAACCATTTGGGAATGCTGATCTCCAGGCAACAACGGCTTCCAGTCCCTGAGGGCTCCTGTGCTCTTGCTAAGTGTGACCAGTGGTTAGTGGTGTCAACAGGAAGACGTACTTGTAGGACGTCTGCTGGTTTCTGGAGAATGGTGTTATCTTTTCCGTTCTCCCTAAGCATTAATTTTCTGTGACGCAAACTAAACACAGACTGACGTGTGTGTTACTTGGGTCCAGAGACAAATCTGTTTATTGTACAATAGCTGCCAAGCTGGCCATATGACCTAAATATTCATGGCACTGACGTGCGTTAATGGGAATTCTGTCACTACTTGGATAACAAGCACAGGCTTACCTTAGGCTGGCGGAACCCAGCATCCTGGAAGCCTGGAAACAATCCTCCAGGAGGCCTTATAGCCACTGCTTGGTGCTTTCAGGATGTAGAGCTGGTATCTAGAGCTGAAGGGACTCTGAGGCTTAGCAGCAGAAACGGTCAGCTTTCAAGAAACCTAGATTGCCTGAATCAGTTTGTCTGTTGCGGTGTAATAGGCTGCTCTTTGTTTCGCCTGGGTGCAAGTCACTGCAGGCAGGATGAAATGGGCCTTGTTCACACAGAGGCTGCCTGCCTAGAGGAAGGTAGGAAGTGATTGCCCATGATTAACAAAAATGGTTCAGTTTTCAGAATTGTCCTGAAGGAGTGATGTGTCCAGAAATGCCACCGCTGTTATGGATGGTATGGGTTGGGTTGTGTACGAGTATGTTTAGAGGTTGGTTTGTCTGAGTGATTGGGTGATGCTAAAGTCCTATTGTATTTCTGCAGCCCGGCCTCATGACTCAGATGTTGGCAGCAGCAGAGGAGCGGCCGTGGTTGTGGGTGATCTATGTCCTGACGGTGGCACTGCCGGTTGTCCTCATCGTTGTGTTCTGCTGCTCTGGAAAGGTGAATCGGGTTTACCCTAACTGGCAGTGTCTCTGTGACTACTGACAGTGTAGCTCTAAACTTCTAGAGCCTCGGTGGCATTACCCATAGTCCCACAGTCTTCGTGCTGATGCATCTTACACTATTTTGATATCCCTGTACAAAGTTGGTCTTCAAATGGGGAGTTTGATTGGGACATTAAGGCTTTGGAGCCCTTAAAGCTTTTGTTCTTGTTTTGGAAGTGTTACTATTTTGTGGCCATGACTTGATTCAGAACTGGCTAAATCAGAGCAACCTGAACTATAGTAAAATGTGTTTGGCTCAGCCACGTGTTACGGCATCTCTTACATCATCATTGTCGTATCTCTGCCAGAAGAAGCCAGCATCTGCTGACTACAAGAAGACCGATGAGCCTCAGCCGGATGTGAAGGAAGAGGAGAAGGAGGAGGAAGAGGAGGAAGAGGGAAATGAAGTGGAAGAAAATCAAGGTAAGGACTGTTCTGTTTCTACTCCGTTATATTTCTCTCTAGTGAAGTTTTGATGATTTAGGCTACCATTCGTGTAAAAACATGGCAGCTATGTAGAGCTCACCTTTGTAAAGGCAATCAGTATTTTGGTTCTAAGTGAAATACAAAAGGGATGATCGGTAACTATCATACTGAACCATGGATCACCTGTTTGCAGTAGCAGCTCCATAGATGTGGCTATTTCTCACGATGATTCCAAAACACTCTTGGCTCCAGGCTTAATTGTATAAGATCTGGTACTTGATGCAGAAGTCTGTCAGGTAAAAGGTGTACCAGTGGTTACTTGCCCTATTGCATTTAGTAACAGCATGTTAATTTGACATGCTGCTCAGCAAATGATGAAACAATGGCTCCCTCCCTTACAGCTGAGGAAAAGAAGAGTGATACAGAAGACAGTCCAGCAGAGCCTGGTCCTGAGGAGGATGAAGAGGAGAAAGAAGAGAGCAAAGTTGATGAGGTGAGATGTTAAGTGGGGTGTCACGATGTCTCACTGCACACTTGGTGATTCTTGACTGAGTATGTGGATCACTTGTTCAGCAAATAGCTAAACTGATTTACACTGAGAAAAGGTCGGGGTGAGTCCAGCAAGGAGCTGGTTTGCCCAGTTCACCAACAAGGAGACTTTCACTCCATTCTTAGCATTCAAGCACTAAATTCGCTTTGCAGATGTGGTCCGAAGAAAAGAGGGCTGGCCGTCTGTACCAGACATAATGCTCTGGCGTGCAGGTGTGCTGATCCTCTGCTGTCCTTTTTCAGAAACAGGAGGATGATGTCCTGAGACGGTCTCCTAGAAACAGGAAAGTGAGGAAAGACTGAAAGAACTCCACACCTCCCCTAACTCCTGGTTTCCCCCGTCACTCACTCCATCCCACATCCAGGATGTCTTCTACCCAGCCTCGCAGCCGCAACAACTGCAATGTGAAACATCATCTCCATCAAGATCAGTACAGAACAATCAACTGGGCCTACAATGACGGACTAACAGAACGAATAAAACTGGCTATAAAAAAAAGACAAAGAAAGGGGGAGGGAACAAAAAATAGCATTTCTTACGAGTGTGGCTGACACTAACTTTGGAACCTGCCCCACCCATCACATAAACCTTAGCTTCTAACTGCTTCAGACAGTATTCATCGACTGCTGATTTTTGTTCAAGCACTACAGAATTAAATGCAACACCCTGCGTGTTTTACTAGAATTTAGACAACGCCATGTGTTTGAATATGTCAGGTGAACGGCTGTAGATTTATGTGACGGGCCACATTTTATTTGCCTTCTGGTCAGAGTTGCCTGGAGGCTCTTAACTGGCTGTACACAGCATGAGATGGGTTCGTTTCCTCAAGGACAAATCTGTTAGTGTCCAATCAGTGTGTGTCTCTCCCCCCTCCCCCATATATGCGCTGTCCTCATAGACAGGGTACTGTTGCAAACTGCTCAGTTGAACTGTTGGGACCGGGCCCCTTCTAGTTAGATTGTGGAAATTACCTGAATGTAATGTCTTTTTTTTATGCATTTTACTTAATTTTTTCTCCCGATTAAACAATTACATTCTTTGGTTTGGGAATAAAGTAACGTAGGGTTGGAGACTGCTGGTACGGTTCTGTGTGGACAGTCGTATGTTTGTGATAGTCTCAGAATTCAAGGTTACCAACTTGGGTCTTCCACATGTTGAAGCAGGGTCATTGTGATCTATTTGGGGGGGGGGGAGAGTCCTACTGTGTATTTACAGCCTCTGCCATGCCACATGATTCACTCTGTCCTTCCCTGTTCATAGGTGAGTCAGTCCCTGTTCATTTCCTGTCAATGCAGATTGTAATGCAGGAAATAACTGCAGCATTTATAAACACGCCTGAGTGTTTTTATGGTCTCTTGCCTAGAAGCGGGTCAAAAAAGGTTTGATGCTGAGGCCTGTGCATGTTCTGATCCAAATGGACATGTACTCAAGTATCGCTTCATGCAGTTTGGATCAGTCTGATGTGCCCAACTTAGGCAAGACTAGAGATTTGTATGGGTTTGTTGCCACTAAGATGCTCTGTGGATTTCAAGTTAACACTCTCCCTGTTATAAATGCCTGCATGCTAAATAAGCACATGTGGTTTGCATTATTGATCAACTAATTGAATTGTCATGCTAAATTGTCGAGGATAACAAAGGGCTTCTCGTATGACTAGGAAAATCTCCATAATTGTGGCTGGTCATCTGCATAGGCTGGCGATGAAAATGACTTGTCAGCAGGACAGGAGCAATCTGAACACAGTGTGTCAACTCCAAAATTTCACTCATTCCCCCCTTTCCATATGTCCAGGAATGAAGGCCTGTCTGTTTCAAATGTATTTCAATATTAATGGTCAGAAGGGTTTAATGGAGGGCATCCCAGCATGCCCCTCAACACTGCCCTTTGTGCACAGTATCATGTATTGGGCCCATTTTAACATTCATGTAAAGTAAAGGTGAGATGAAGAGCCAGTCTTCAATAAGGCTGTTAGCAGAAACTGCTCTTACCTACTTTAGAGTTAGTGGACTTTTTTTGACAACTAATAATCACACAAGGTCAGGCTTCCAGAAGCACTGTGGCGAAGAGATGCGTGTTGCTCCCCGATGGAGACTCTGCTTCATGTGTGGCAGGCTCGCCAATAAAAAATGTCTGACTGACTAATGTACCAAGCATACTAGAATAGCAGATGATTTAAATTAATTTAGCTGATTTTGTCTTAGGAAAACTCTAGGGTGAAATTAAAATATGTAAAAACCACACTGTCCAGAAGAAAAGAATCCTTTCTCATGACTGTTATGTATGTTAAATGCAGTAAACTATATAAATGGACCCATGCCATTTTTTCTGAAAAATAAAGAATGGATATGTCTTAATTTTGTATTTCTGAATTAACCTGATTTATCCAATTTTGAACGTGTGACAGATAGTAATGCTGTTAGCTGGATCTCAGGGAGGACTCGGCATAGAAAATGTATTGGCTTAGTAGTTGAAATTGGTGTCTTCCACCTCCACTCTGTGTGCGTGTGCATGTTCTCTCCACATTTCATGGGTTTCCTCCGGCAAAAGCAGGTGGTTAGGCTTAATTGCATCACTGCTTTTCCTATAATGTATAACTGTTCATGTATGTTGCCTTTGATGGACTGGTATCCCATCCAGGGTGTACCCCAGCCTTGTGCCCTGTGATAGACTGGCATCCTATCTAGGGTGTACCCCGGCCTTGTATCCCATCTGGGGTGTACCCCAGCCTTGTACCCTGTGATGGACTGGCATCCCATCCAGGGTGTACCCCAGCCTTGTGCCCTGTGATAGACTGGCATCCTATCTAGGGTCTATCCCAGCCTTGTGTCGCCTGAGGTATAGATCAATGTGTTGAGAGGATTCATTTTTATTAGAAAATAAACGACAGCAATCTGTACAATATACGTAGGTTCAATAGTCATAAGTGAATATTATCATTACTGAGTGTTGCCAAATCGATGTTGACTCCCGGTGACCATACAAACGGTACAAGTGGTTACACCTTACATTTGAATATATTTTGGTTAATTTAATATCGTCTCATTTCGTCCTCAACATGGTACACACAAGAGGCAACAGAAGATAAGATAGATAAAAGAAAATAAGAAGATAAAAATGGCAAACAATTACTGGACACTTTGATAAAGCAATGCTTAATAAACAACTGAAACTTATACAATAAAAACGTTACTTCAGTTTGATGCGTCTGCTCATATAGAGACAGACGGTACGTTTCGTTGTTGCAGTAATATTTAAACTCGACACTTTTGGCGTTAAAAATTCACTCACGCCACTCCCATCTCACACATTGACTCAAGAGTCATCTTATATGAGTAAATATGACAAATGAAAAAATTACACCGTTTCCACTCGCCCACGCGTCATAAAGAAGTGCCTACTATGCTTATTGCTTTTTTTTTCGTTGAAATTTCCCATTCGCGTGCGAAAGTTCGTCACCAGTTGGTCGGTAGGCCTGCCAATCAGACTACAGAGGGCGTGCCCACGGACGCACACGGCGAGACGCTCTGCCGTTACGTAAAAGGTTAGGGGAAAAAAAGGGGGGGGGAAAAAAAAAAAAAAAAAAAAAAAAAAAAAAACTTGTTTTAAGATGGCGTCCGAGAGCTGCCCGTCCATTGGAAAACAATAGAGATAGTGAAGAGGGATAACTTTTGTTACTTGTTGTTACGTTTCACTTTTTCGGGCCGGAGAATTCGCAAAGTTCCCAGTACGCGGGTGGATGTGTCCGGACGCACTCCCGATAGAGATACGTTTGGGTAAAAGGAGAGCGACTGGTAAACATGCTTTGTTAAGTCTGTGTCGTTAGCTACATCCGTAGCTTAAGGGGTAGCCGAGCTCGGCGGGCCGACGATCAGCTGTGAACGGCTGGAAAGTTACTGGCCGACGGTCGCTGTGTGGACTGGAACACGGCGACGCTACGAGCCGCCTTTACAGTGTGCTGCTGTGTCCGGGATGAGGAGCTCGCAGTGTTAGTGTGAAATATTAATAAAGTGAAGGATCATGTCTTCAGTCAGCCACGGAGCTGTCTGGTAGTCTACGCGAACTCTCTCCAGCCGTTCACACCGAAGGAGTTCGGACCGTGTGCCTGTGGAGGCCTGGAGGGGATGAGCCTTACAGCCGCCCATCTGCCTTCTGGTCGCCCTGACTTTCTCTCGTCTTCTCCAAACTTGACATTTTGTTGGTTCTGCATGTAAACTTTGAATTTTACTGATTTTTTTTTTCTTCTCCTCCTCCTCCCTCTTAACGGACTGGGGGTATTTCATATCCAAACTTCACTTTTTTACCATATCCCTGTCTTTCTTATGTACATTTCTACCTTCGATCAGCGACGACCCGAGAAGATCCACCTTTGCCCTGTGAACTTTACTCGCGGATCTCTTACTGATCACCCCGTAACAGTTCGGATCTCTTACTGATCACCCCGTAACAGCTGACTCTTTAAAATCGGAATTCTGCCAAAGATTCGAAGTGAACTCTAGCGGGAACCATGGAGGCAGCTTGAAGCGGACAGACACCCAACCAGACCGGCCGTCCAGATCTCTCATTTCAGCAAACCCGGTTCTCCATGGCGGATTTCGTCGTTCCGCGACACAGCGCCGTGATGGAGCGGCTCCGGCGCAGGATCGAGCTCTTCAGGCGGCATCACGGCAACTGCGAGAGCCGCTACGAGCGGACGGCGCTGGAGCGCCTGGACCTGGAACGCCAGCAGACCTTCGCGCTGCACCAGCGCTGCCTGCAGTCCAAGGCCAAGCGGTCGAGCAAACAGCGACAGACGCAGGCGGCGTCCGAGCCGGCGGCGCAGAGAGGGGCCGGCGGGGACGGAGGCTCCGGAGAACAGGGCAGGAACGGCGCCTTGGTCTCGGTAAGCGGCCTCACCTGCCATTGAACGGGTTTGATGGCGGTGCCGTGCCTTTCCGGTACACTCTCATTCGGCACCAGTGCTTTAGAAGTTTCCCCAGGACTCATCATGAGTAGGACGTGCCGATCTACTGGCATCGCCACACATAGAGTGACACAAACTGTACATTAATAGCTTTTTAAATGCCAGTGGCAGACTTGTCAAAACGCACAGTGGGGCTTTTTACAACTGATGCAGAACGCTGTAGGAACTAAAAGTAGAGCACATTCTGGACCGTGTTATACTGGCACTGAAACTGAAGGGTTAAATAGACAACACTGTAGGAACTTTAGTAGAGCACATTCTGGACCGTGTTACACTGGCACTGTAATGGAAGGGTTAAATAGACAAGAACACTGTAGGAACTTTAGTAGAGCACATTCTGGACCGTGTTACACTGGCACTGTAATGGAAGGGTTAAATAGACAAGAACACTGTAGGAACTTTAGTAGAGCACATTCTGGACCGTGTTACA
>JAACJT020000002.1:3006786-3023456 GCA_009936485.2 Gymnarchus niloticus | reverse complement strand
AATGGAAGGGTTAAATAGACAAGAACACTGTAGGAACTTTAGTAGAGCACATTCTGGACCGTGTTACACTGGCACTGAAACGGACGGGTTAAATAGATATCTAATGGGCACTTGACTGTCTGTGTATGAGGTACAATACACGTAAGAACGTTTTATGCATTGAGCATCTTTGTGGGGGGGAGAAAATTCGCAAAGCAGAACGTGTGTGTTCAGAGTTCCTGATGGAGAAACACTCCAGCATTAAACGTTATGTGTGACACCATTATGATATGGGCACTCAGAGCTTAGTTGAGTGCTGGTTGCTGGATCTAGGTAATGTGAGCGTTGATGGTAATAGCCTTGATTGTTTTCCAAAAATAGCATCATTAGCAGAGTGTGTGGGGGATGCATCTGAGGTCCACTCAAAGCTCTCAGGGTTAAAACCAAACACACATTGCGCATCTCACGACTCAGGATCCCCACCCACCTAGATTTTTGGGAAGGTCCACAGTTCATATCTTGGGACCGTACATCTTGAATGGCGTTGTGTAGTTTTTTATGGTGAGGAGGTTTATTTTAGTGCACATTTGCTATAAGTACTACTAGCTTGGGAACATAGCATTGGTCAAACAAAGTTAGGTGTGCTGTACTTGTGAAATAATGTAGGATTTTCTAAAATGCCTTTTGTTGGGAAGAAAGCATTCAATAGGTCACGTGCCTGATGTAATGTATAAAGAATTTGATGCTATGGCTGGTCTAAGAAGTCTAATATATTTGTCAGTAATACTTTTGTCCTCCCAGATGAATTTAGGCAGAAATAAGCATTCTTCCCTTATGACTAATGGCTTGATCAGTTGCACATTGTGTGCCTATGTCCGCAGACTGAAACCCCAGTGCATTGTGTGCTTTCTTATAATGGATGAATGAAAATATAATTGATTTTTTTTTTTTTTTTCCCTCTACTGGAGCAACTTGAGTTTCTCTCTCCTGATTGGCTTGTCCAGCAGGATTAGAAGTCTCCTGTTAAGGCTTGTTGCATTATTGCCAGTTCATCTTCTGTGTGACCGGATTTATTTAGGTGGAGTCATGGTATGTTAGGTTCTTGGGTCTTAGTCTTGTGTTGTTTCATATTGAAATTTTTGATCAGGTGTCATAAAAGGTGTACAGTGCAAATGGATAAAACCAAAATGTCGTATTGCACTAAAGATTCGCTCCAGCGGTGGAATTGGCCTTGTCTCTGCACCCAACTGGCACGCATGTGAACCTAATGTTATTCATGTATGTGTTTCAGCGGGTCCCAACCAACTGGGGTTATGCTCTGATCGTAATTCAGCTTAGAGCTGTTGTCACAATTTGCAACATAAGCCTTGTCTCAGCTGTCCAGTTAAAGCAGCGAGTTCTATTCTAGTCTTTTGCTCATCCTAACAGGGGTCGGTTTCTCCTAGATACCAGACAGAGTTGTTCCAGGAAAGCCTGTTTCCTGTGTCGCTCAGAAACTGTAGACACCTTTCCAGTATGACTTCTGTATTGCCATTTGGCTTTTCTGGGTGAGACAGCTCAGATGAACCAGAGGTTCATACAGGTTGTATCTAGGTTGTATTGTTGCATTTGGCAATTTTTTGTGCTAGTTTCCATTTTGTATAGAACATGAGTTTGTGTTATGGGTCCACTTTGAAATAATCTAATTCAGACTGCAAATCAAGGTCTTTCTGCTTATTTTAAAATAAATTTGTGGACCTCAGAGGCAAAAGTGGATGAACTGAAAAGCCTGCATGCACATGACATTGCAGCATCTGAGATTGGAATGTGTAGTAAAGTATAACAGTAGAAGTTGCTTCTCTCCAGATCTGTGCATCTAATGAGTGGGCCTGCCCTGCCTGCGGCTCGTGCTACGCTGTGTGCTTGGCATGTTTATGGCTGCTGGAGTGTGCTACGGAGTAACAACTCCACCCTCCCAGTCCCTCCCGAGATCATGGTGGGCATTGCCCCGCCCCTCAAGGCAGGCCTGTTGTAGTGGTGACCCTTCAAAGGCAGCCAGTGCTTTGCTGTTCTCAGGCAGGAATTTGGCTGGCTCCTTCTCCCCATTGAAGATGCCATTCTGACTCTAATTGTGGTCTTCCATCTGTACATATGCTAATTAGTTTAATGTGGTTGGCGTTTTTTTTTCTTACTGTGTGTGTGTGTGTGTGTGGGGGGGGGGGTCGTGGTTCAGGAACCACAGTGACAAGTTTTTCAGGTTTTTAGTGGCGGCAGCTCCAAAACCTGCACGACTTGCTGCCGTTCTTGAACCCCTGCCCTTGTACCCCACCCCCACGGTAGAGCCGTTGTCTTTGCCTTCAAGGCCAGATGAAACGACTGATGCATTGAGAGTGCAGAGTAGGCTGTATTATAAGATTAGTCAGTCAGTGTAGAACTTGCTGATTCAAAAGCTTGTGCTTAAACCACTGCATTGATGACAGGTATAAAACTTTTTTTGAAAGGCTATTGTCATTGATCTACACTAGCCAAGAATGATGTTTGAGGTATTTGACGGTAAAGGTGGATTTGTGGATGTATACAAGTACTAAACATGCAAGTTTGGTTGTGATGAGTATGATTTAAAATGGTCCTTTTCTGTGCACAGACCAGTACAAGAAACCTGTAGCTTAATTCAGAACGTTTTGTTGGAGGAGTCATTACCTAGTGTCTCTTTCATATGTATAAAAGGTTCGATTATGCAACAGAGTGGTGAGGACAAATCCACTGCTAAAGTGTTATCAAACAACAAATTGTATTTGAATTGGGCAGCACAAATATAAAAAATTGTTAATGGTGATTAATGGTGAGTCGTGTGAAGCAGAGTTCTAGAAAATCTTCTTGAATGGGTTATTTATATTATAATCAACTGTCAAAGCAAAAGCACTCAACACAGAATCCTCGAACAGCCCAGACACAGTGGATGGGGATACACTTGCATTATATATACATAGAAAATAATTGTCACGATAATGCACAAGGGTACACAAAATCTTGGTGCATGCTGGTAGTGTAACCCTGTATTAGCACTGACCAGGACTGCAACAATATTTTCTTTTTTAAAAAAAAAAAAAAAAAAAATTGTGAAGTGAACCAAGTAACAATGTATTTCAGATGAGAAAAGATATCAGCCTCCCTGTCAGAAGCTCAGCGTTTTGATTCTCGCACTGGGCTGCGTGTTGTTTACGCTCAGGATACTTTCTCTATTAAAGCTTGTGCATTCTATTCTCCTTTTGGAATATGAAAAATCACCACATGCGGTAATGCAATCAGAGATGCATTATGATTTTAATGCTAATGTGTTAACGTTGACAGCCCTCATAAAAAATACTTCATTTTTTATCTTTATTGTACCCAATGCAACTTAAATCTGTTTTGCAGTCCTGGCGTAAGTGATAGATTACAGCAGCTGCTGAAGAGATGAAATTTTTTCTTTTTTGGACTCCATTTTTCCATTCAGCATTGCCTGTGGTCAGTGGCTGTTTGAAACAGTTGCCATTCTACAGTTGTAGTATTTCTCCTGTGTAGTAGCTGCCTGCATAGGTCCACTGCTCCTACAGTTGGGTGTTTCCAGGGTTTGCACTTGCTGGCATTTTGAAGGGGGTATCAAGCGGAGTACCCATGCTGAGTGGTGGTTTTGTGCAAATTGTGCCCATTTTGGTCTTGTGTCATCCAATGATTCCTGTGTTTTCTTGTTGTGTGGCTCTGTCAGATTTATGGCTTGTGCATATGAGAGTAAGAAGTCATGGACGTTCTGTTTCTCCTCCAGCTGCCGGAAGCCGTGAAGCGAAAACCGGAGAGCACGGGCTCTCCCGTCAGCGGGGAGGTGAATGGGTTTGGGGATGCGTACCCTCCCTCCAAAAAAGCATGCCTGGAAGAGGGCCTCACTGGCAACGGAACGGTTCCACCACGGTCACCCCTCGACACAAAGCACGGCATCAGCAACGACGCGCTGTCCAATGGGAGCTGCTCCCAGGGCGCGGAGCAGAACGGAGACAGAATCTTGAAGTCGGCGATGCCCTGCGTGTCAGACAGGCTGAGGGAGATGAAGCAGGAACCTATGGATGACATCTTACCCTCCATGCAGTCTGGTGGCTCCCCAAGTAACCTGCTCCCTGATCTGAACCTCAACGAGCAGGAGTGGAGGGAGCTGATGGAGGAGTTTAACCGTTCGGTGCCCTATGAGGACATTCAGGACATCTTCAAGGATGGCTTTGATGAGCGCAAGGATCCTGAGCTGGCCACACCCACGCCTCTTCCTCAGACACCTCTGGCTCCGGACCAGGTGAACATCAAGGCAGAGTTTTCCCCTGCCCCTATGGCCTTCGAGCAGGAGCCCCGCACGGTCTCTCCGCAGGTGAGACCCACGTCCAGTGGGTCCGCCCTGCACTCTGGCTCTCCTGTGACCTGCCCCAGCGGCAGCACAGTGCCGTCCCCAGCCCTGCCGGTGTCCCAGCCTGTCAGACAGCTGCCCCCGAGCCTTTCACACCCTGGGCCGTCCGCCAAAGACTTGTCACCTGCACAGCAGCTCCAGCAACTGGCTGCAAGAGAGCAACAGAGGACTCAGCTGATGCAGCAACAACAGATGGCTAAATTCCAAGTCAGTCACCAGGCAGGATGGTCCCAGGCGGCATCTTCCCAGAATCAACTGGCTGGAGCCTACAGCATGGAGAAACCAAATAGCCCTGCCCTGTATTCACAGGACATTTCCAACCCCAAGCAATTGATGATGCCCAATCACAAGAATTCCCCGAAAGCTGCTGGCAGCTACCTGCCAAGTGCTGGGCACTCTGGACAGGCCCCCGTGCTGGACTACAACAACACCAGGCCGCTCTCTCACTTCCAGGGGAGCCCGGGCCCTCGTGGGCCCTCGGCCGCACCCCTGACGGCGGCACAGCAGAATGAGGTGCCTCTCCTGACCAAGCAGAAGCCGGGACTGCCATTCCGCCCCCACCTTTCCTCTGCCCAGGTAAGTACCTAATTACTCCCCTCACCTTCATGCTTGCATTACTGGAAGGCTTTACGTTAACATTTTCCATTTACTTGGTGCTCTTGTAATTTAATGGCTATTTCGGTGAGATATGTGCTTAACTACAGTACAGGAGTACAACTGTATTGCAAGCCTCTTATTTTTAATAGATATAAGTGAGTAGATGCTTTCATTTAATTAAAATTAATACAGATGAACATAATCATGGTTGAGAGCTGCCAACAGCACTCTTGCAATGCGTCTCCTGAATTGGTTAACATCTGGAATGAAATATGGTGTCCATTTGAGTCATCAAACCATTAGTAAAACAGGCTGTTGGGTCGCCATACAAGAGGAATGTAGGATCCAGGTTAGTGGCTTGGTTAGTGCTGGCATACTTCAGCAGACTTTTTCCCCCCATCCACTTATATTTTTATGTTTTCAGTTTTTTGGGGTTATAAAATCAACCAAGCTTTATTGTCATGTGACTTGACTCCAATGTTGGACAGATTCCAGTTTCCTTGTCCTGCTCCTTATTTGCATAGTCTGTTTTGAACCTCCCCCTGCAGCTAAACTGCATCGTTATGGGCCTTCTCCTGCAGCTGTGTCTGCACGTCACCCCCGGCTGTTTTGGCTGTGGCCCACAACAGAAACAATAACCCTGAGTGTCTGGGTCAGGCTGCTGGTTGCCAAGGACCCGGCGTGGTCTGCTCAGAAGGTGGGACCAGTGGCCTTGTGAGATGGTCTCTTCAGGGTTGTGTGGTAGAGAGGGTGGACAAAGCAACCTTTCATGCAGCCGCTGTCCCCAGACCCTCGTTCTCTTTTCTCATGGGGTATTTCTGGATGCCTTCTCCCTCCCGGTTATTGGGTTAAATATAACTTCCCCCAAGCCATTTGTGTTCACTCTCTGCCTTGCTCTATTCCTGTGCCTGGATAAACCAAAATACCTCAAGCCATCACATGCACGCCATCAGTGTGAGGATGACGTTGGATTGTTTGGCCAGTATCGTTGGATGCTGCTTATTTGACTGGTTATTTGTTGGATACCAGAGTCAAGTTTTTTCTGGTGGATTGAGGTTTAACTGTAAGGCCGTCGGCCTTGTCGAGTCTTTAGTTTTGACTATCCTTCCTGTAGAAACTTCTGGTGTCTGTTATAGCCGACCATGCAGATTATTCTTGTGTGTGTTCATCTGGGTTTCCTTGTTTACCCGAGTAATTCTATTCGTCGGGCTGTCTCTTCCAATTACATATCAGGTTCGGCTGTTTGCGACACCCCCTCGGCGGTCCCTCATGGGCAGGGCTGTGACCTGCACGTTCTGTAGCACTTTCACACCCAAGACCTGCTATTGTGCTGGGGAATTGACTCATTTCGAGGAATGTAGCAGTTCTCCCTGCTGGTGCTAGGCAAGGTGCATGCACCCGACAGGCTTGTAGGGACTTCTTATCTGGCTTCACCTTTTTCAGTCCCCTTCTGCCATTACCGAAATTCCTAAACATGATCTGGCTACATAGATGTGCACTGGGAAGGTGTGCCTTTACCGGCTGTGACCTTCTCAGGATTTACCAACTTGAAACCTAGTTTTTTTTTATGGAAATTTGATGTAAACTTTTTTTTTTTTTTTTAGATGATGTTACATCTTGACTGAAACTTGAGTGAGTCACTCATGATTTGCCATTAGCTTTTTAGTGCATGGGAAAAATAATATTACTGTTACTCCTACTGATTAAGCCTTTATCTCCGTTCCAGGGTTAGCCTAAAGTGTGCATTTATAGTAATGGCAAAGTCCAGGAATTCAGGCTGTTACTTGCCTTCATAAACTGCTTTGATTAAATGCTTTTCAAGATGTCGTTCAGTAAGACAGTTTTGAAGCTGTATGCCCCCTTGTGGAGGAATGTGGAATGAGTGTGCTTTTCACCCAGCAGGAGCAAAGCCCATACCCACAAGGGCCCCCTGCTGCCATGACATCCCAGCCCTCTAACAGCACCTTGCCAGGGAGCCACAGTACTTCGGTATACACAAACGTGTCCCTGGAGCAACGGAAACAGTTCCTGAGCCACCAGCAACTCATGGTTCAGGTGAGCTTCCTGAAATAGTATCCAGGCGATCTGACAATAGCACAGTTGTGTAAGGCCTCAGGTAGATGGTCACGTTGTCTTAAACCTTTTTATATGTGCAAAACTTAAGATGGTTACTTGCCCAGCAGACACTGATGATTTGGATATGGTGTTTTTCTTAATGTTGAAATATTGTACTGTAAACAGTTCGTGATATTTGGAAATGCAGTTGATTTTTCTACTGCATCCACTAGGTGGCACCAATTTCTATGAAAACGCATGTTTGGAGATGCATTGCATGAGATTGGATAGTTCAAATGTGGACTTTTCTATCCTGGACCAGGAAAGAGTTTGCTTTGATCTGGCCATGTTGTGTCTGTGTGTGCATGCACATGCTTATTCTGTAGACCCAACAGATGCAAAGACACCTGACACGCCCACCGCCGCAGTACCAGGACCAGCAAAACTCCCAGAACCCCTTTCAGCAGCAAGTTTCCCAGTTTGCAGGTATGTTCAGCTTTCTTCCTTCCTGCATCTCTTCTCCACTTTACATTTCTTCCTAAATTCAGCTTTAATATATCAAAGCCTCTCCTGAAGCCAGGGCTATTCCCTGAACTCATCCAGTGAAGGATTATTTCCTCTCCATGTGGTTATTTTAGTGGTCAACTGTATACCTCACAGCTATGCAAAATGCTCCGTTGACTTTGACTGGCCAAACAAGAGCTGTCAAAGATGTGACAGGAAAGGAATAGGCAAATGTAGGGGAAAGCTACTCTCTCAATGCCTCTACTGTGGTTTACAGTAGACTACACTGCACTATCAGTTGGACTCAAGTAGAACTTATCATTGTTTACTTTCAGGCTAATTTAAGAAGAAGAATGCTTACTTGCATTACAGATTATAAAATTACAAAAACCATATTAGCTGAGCCTAACTTTTGTCATAACCTCTGTCTTCCTTTGTGCATGTTGACTTGCTGTCTGGCTTGTTGAATCTGAGGTTTTGCATTGGGAGTATTTTTTTTTTTTTTTGGTTAGTTAACAGAGAACCTCCCCTCTGGTCGTGCAGGGTCCTCTCAGAAGCTAACCACCATGGGCACAGCCCCAGCGGCCCAGCGCATCTTCCCTGGAGTCATGGGCATGGCGGTAGGGCAAAGCGGAGGCCCTCCTCCTACGGCACCTCCCACAGCCACGCTTGCAGAAATGAGCCTACCTTCGTGTGCGGGGGGAGGACTGGACGGCATGCGTGTTCCATACAGCATGAATCCCCAGGCTGGCCAAGCAGCTGGGGTCAGCTCTACCCCCTTACCAAGGCAGCCTGCTGGTTCAATGGCTGCCCCATACAGGCAACAACATTTAGCTCGCATGCCCACATCCATGCCAAATGCCATGGCTAATGGTATGGTTAATTCCATGCCCAACACCATATCCACTTCAATGCCCAGCTCTGTACCCAACGGCATGCAGAACACCTTGCCTCATACTATGCCTAGCCCTATGCCTAATCCCATGTCCAGCGGAATGCCCACTTCCATGCCCAGCTCCATGCCAACACAGTCTCAGGCTTGGCAAGCACACTCCGGCATGCAGCAGGCCTTGGGGCAACCGGCACCTGGCGGAAACGGAAGCATGCAGTCCTTCACCAGCCCTTCCTACCGCATGCAGCCCCGCCTTCCCAAACTGCCCAACAGCTCACCCTTTGCTCAGCCTGGGCTGAACACCAGTCGTTCCCATTCCACCGTAAACTCCCCTCAAATGATGGCCTCCCTTCCACAACAGAGGGCAAACTCTGCCCTTGCCCCCCAGCCCCACCCTCGAGCTCTAGCCCCTCCCCCCCAACAGCAACAGCACCAGCAGCAAGTGCTGCCTGGCATCAGTGTGCCTATGTCTGACATGGCTAGCTTTGCTCAGAGTCAAGGTAGCCAGGTAGTCAACCGCCCAAGTCTTCAGTGTAATCAAGGCTACCAAGTGAACAGAACTGCCAGTCACGAACTGCCATTCGGGTATAATGACCAAGCGGGGGGCAGCTTACCGACCTTCCCCGAAGAAAGTGACCTTATGGACTCATTGCTAAAGGGCCATACGACACAGGAATGGATGGACGATCTTGATGAGTTACTGGCCAATCACCAATGAGTGTTCTTCAGTTGCTGGTCTGGCATCCAGCTGTGCTTTTTCATTTCAAATTTGTAAACACTTGAGTGTACAAGGCTGTAGCCCTGTAGTATGTTCAGTGTTCTCGGGAGAGGAAGTTTAGCAATGAGTACACTTGTACTGCTCCCATCATTAATGCCCTTCAGAGCACAAGGATGAACAAAATCCACCAGCAATCAGATTTATGGCTTCCGTCATTATTGCATCATGATCATTAAATAGAGGTCTTTCTCTGTGAATGTAGGTAATGTTTATTTTTTCCCCTACCTGATTTTTAAATCAAAATCAAGCTGGTACATCCTCTAATTCTGGAGGCCAGTGTTTGGAACTCCTGCTTTATGGCACACTTCTATGTGTAGACAGCAGCCCATACAGATTTGGAAGCATCACATCCATGTTCAGTTACAACTTTAGTGTAAATTCAGAAGAGCCTTTTAAACACGACTGAGCTGAAGGTCGCAGCCTTCTCAAAACTGAACACATCTGTACTCTCCTGCTGTAAGGCTGTGCATCCTTTGCCTTGTTTACATCCAGTCCTCCTTTGTTCATCCTTGTCCTTCTCTCAGGGCTTCTTGTATATTTATGTATGTATATGCATATATAAAAATGTTTTGTATGTATGCATTTCCTGTTTGGGGAGATACAGATCATATTTTTATATGTACATTTATGTGGACTTTTGTAAGTATTTTCTACTTTCTAAAAGCAGTCTCTGTAAAAGGAATAATGTATGTAAATATAGATATTTAGGAATATTGTCTCAGCGTGTTGCTTTGTGACTGTTAATGAAACCCCAGTTTAAAAGGGAAATGTATTAAGTGTTAAAGGGGTGAAAAGTTCAAATGGATATGGAATGGTGTGCTTTCTTTAGGACCAGCCCAACTTTGTCTCATGCTGGAACCTCGTAGGTTTTCTGTTCAGGGTTCTTCCTCCAACCAAGATGTCATTCCTGCTCTCTAGATATGTTTTATTCCAAATTCCTTGCCTGGACATTAGCTGGATCTGTATCTCTGGCCGTTATGCCATTTCTGTCAGGTGAGTCAAGAAGTATGAATGACTTTTAATCATTGATCCGCCTGTCATTTCTTTCAGATCACTGTTCTGTACTCCATTAAGAATATTCAACAGTAAATTGTATAAATAAGTTTATACCCAGTTACTAGGTAGCTGTGGTGCTAAACTCACAGTTTGGGGTCTTCACTACTTGTTGGCCAGTTATTATCGAACTATGGGTGTTCCCACCACGTTTTCTGGTAAGGATCATGGTGGCAACCTCCTGAGCAGGCCAGGCCAGGTGTCTTTCCATATGGCCATAGACTAGTTGTCATCAGTGTGGAACCACCAGATATTCCCCAGCCAGCTGAGAGATGTAATCCTTCTAGCATGTCTGGGGTCTTCACCGGAGCCTTCCCCTGGTGGCATGTTCCTGGAAAAGCTCATCTGGGGGCCATCCAGGTGGCATCCTTGTAGGATGCCTGAACCGCCTCAGCTGGCTCCTCTGTAACTGACTGAGCAGCTCTTTCTGAAGAAAGGGAGCCTGACAACCCAGTTGAAACCTCATTTTGGCTGCTCCTTCAATCATTACCCAAAGCTCACTAACCCCATTAGTGTGATCAAATTGTGCACCTGCATCAGGAATGGGTGTGGCTTAATTAGCCAAGTCCAAAAGTATGTAAACATCTCCTCTTAATCGCTGTCCAAATACTTTTTCCCGTATAGTTAGTATACCTGTCTTTTTGGGTCTTAAAATGATTAATGACGTTTGATGTTGTGGTCGTCATGTGATCTGATCTTTGATCAACGGCTTAGGCAAATGTCTGTGCTTTTCTTGTCAAACGTAGGCTGTAAATACCCAGAACTAATTTTTTGGGTTGATCCCTCTGCCATATTGTTGGTTCTTGGTCAAAGCAGACTTTCTTTTTTTTTTCTGGGCAGCACACACTGAAACATGCAGATTTAAATTGCAGTGTTAATGCTGTTGTGCAATGAACTGTTTATTTGTCAATAAGGGATACAAGATTATAAGAAAAAAATGCTAGTTCAAATCAAGTCCCAAGTCAAGAATCACCTCGACGGAGTTTTTTTTTTTTTTTAAATGGTCAGTCAAGCAAGTTTCTAGTCTGTCGGTGTTATGATTTTAGTCAAACTCAATTCTCACCACTGAAAATTGGAGACCAGGCTCACTCGGCTTTGATTTTGTGTCAAGGATGGGAACACAAATCTTAGTACATTAATACTAGGAGACAAAAGCATGCAGTAGTGGGACTGACACCTCTTATTCCTGTAGCACCTCCCACAATATACTGGAAAAACACCAGTCACAATACTCCAAATGTAAAGTTGTCTCGATTGGTCAGTGTGCACATTTCACAATCATATCTTCTGGAGTGTAACGCCATATCTTTCTCAATTATGCAATCGTTCCTTTTCATTCTGACTTTTTCACTTGACCTCTTGTTGCACGCAACTGACCCCTCAACTGAGGACAGTAGTTGGTGCCTTTACTTGCGGAAGTGAGCCTTGTCATGCAGGATTACAAAATGCCAGGTATGTTAAATTTACCCCACCTAAAGATAGTCTTTTAAATGATATTTTCAGTATTCTTTTTAACTGGATAGTACTAATTTAGCAGAGTGATTCGTGATTTTGGGTTGTACCATTATCTGGTCATGGAATTCAGTGTTGCAATTTGTTGTCTGGTAATCTCCTTGACAGCCTCAGTTCCTTCTAGTCAGAAGTGACAGTTCTGATAAACATTGCTGGTTTCAAATGGTTGTGAACAGCACAGGGGGCCTTGTGGCCAAGATGGCTGCTAGATCTTTGCACGTGTTCTTGTTTCTGAGGATGGAGGTGTTGCTTGCATCAAAGCTGCGTTGTCTGCATCAATGTAGATTCTAGGAGCCAATTCTGGCTACTTGTACTAATTTTATAGAGATACTTTTAATGATGATGGGTTTATCAACATTTGAAAGGTGTAGCCATGAAACAAATATTTGGATGGGTATACAGATCTCAGCTTTTACCTCTGAGAATTTCCTGGTGTCCTGCATGTACAGGTTTGTTATAAATTAGTCTGAGGTGGTTGGGAACAACGGGATGTGCCATTTTTGTCTGCATAATGGTTACAGCTTAGTGGCACTGGAATCTGCTTTTCCTTCCACAGAAGCCTGATGTCTGGGTGAAATCAAAAGTATCAAGTGACTGAAAACAATAATGCTTCTCTTCTGTAGTGTGATTGAGTGTGTGCGCTGTGGCAGGCTGGAGACCTGTCCAGGAACTACTGTTGATTTGTGCCCTATAATGAGTAGGTTACGGTCCCGGTATCCCCTCACAAACCTATTCCTAACAAGAGGTTGGTACTTCAGGAAGTATTTTTTTGGCTTGGCATACAAGAAAATAATGCAAAAATCCCATGACTGTTTTCAGAAGGCAAATATAAGTTGCAACAAGGGCAAGTTCATTAATGATGCAGTCAACGATGGAATGAGTTAACATCTTGGGAGATGCCGGGGGTGAGTTTACAAGGCTTATGCCCAGACTGTTTTTAGCAAAGCTCCAGTTGTTAGACTTTTTTTTTTTTTTTTTTTTTTTACAATCACATTTTTCCATCACTATTTCTCTTAAATGTCATTTATATCACAAATGGAATTCCTCAGAGTTGTGACTCCACACTTTAGAAAATGGACCACTCCTTTAATCATGTTGTTTCCTGCTTTAACTTTGAATACCATTTAGGTTTCACTTCTGTGTTTTTCTGGTCTGTTTGAAATTATCCATTTGTCTTTTAAGTTCATCCTGATCAGGGTCACCTAGAGCCTTGTCCGGGGAGTATATGACAGAAGGTTGGTTGAAACTTGTGCACAATATCAACTTTTTGGTGCAGCCCTGATGGTGAAAATTGAGGCAAGGAGTATTATATTTACAATGAATTGTGAAATTCTTCAAAAAGAAATGACTCGGCATTTAGTGTGACATCTAGCCACTTCAGGATTAAGCAACAGACTCCATAGCTGTACTGGTACAAATAACTACAGTATTTGAGTTTTCCTCAGTTGCTTTGACACATTTCTTGCACCAGAATTGCCATGGTCAGAATTCTAAATGCACTTCTTAAAACCTAAAATGCCCAAAACGTTAATGACAAGCATCAAAACACATAACTAGTCAATCATTACGACAGTCACCACATGAATGTAATGCTTTTATTATTGCTTTACCACAAACCAGTTACATTTTTCTGTTGCAGCCATACTGTGTATAGAATACTGCATTGATCACAAACAAAAAATAAATGAAAGTGAAAAAAACAAATTCATGTAATTCAATGTCAAAAATGAAATGCAAATACGTGTTTGCGATAAAACTAAACTGAGATTATACAATACTCAACACCTCACGGGGCATCCAATCCTTTCTCTCTGCCAGGAAGTGCAATTATATCTACATCACGCCTGATGTTATGCCCCCCAAAGTCCAGAGGGAAAACCCCTTTTTGCATGTGGCACCCAACCCCAGCAGGCCTCTGCCAGGATGTCCTGTTCTTCCTCAGTCACACTCCAGTCATGTCTTAACTACGTGGTTCACATGGAGGTCTGCATGGAGCCCCACATTTCACTGGACACTCATGGATGCTTCCCTCTACACCTACCACTTCCCAGTCGTTGTACCCTCCTCTCCCGTATCCTACCATGCGCTCGAATACCCCTGCCAGGTTCTTGTCCTTGCCCGACTCCTGTTTCCTGCACCATTTTCATTAACCTGCACAGCTTGACTCATTTATGCTTGTGTAATTATTGGCATGGTTTGTACGGTATTTGTGGGATGAAATTACGTCTTCATTCGTTTACAAAATGAACTATTTTTACCCGTAAATTGATTTTGTCGTACCTAACACTAGCCTTGTCCTTTGTATGAATAGAAAATGCAATGATTAACGAGGTAATCAACTGACAACGCCATTGTGGTTGTACTTTATACAAACTGTCTCGATGAAACTAATCGGAACCTCGGCTTCAGTAATATGACGCATGCATATGCTTTGTCATTAGCGATATGTGCAAAAGAATGAGAAATGTTGAGGGTGTCCTGTCCTTGCAAACGCGTTGTTGAACATTTAGGAGAAGTGGTGTAAGACGGTAAGAAATGTGCCAAAAGCGAGAAAGGCGAAACAGATACGTTAAACAGACTCAACTTCAGATTCTTCAATATTAATTTCTATGAATTTAAACATGCCCCAGACCCGCCCCAGGGTAACGTTTCGATTACGTGACAACAGAACCGTAGGCTGTTTGGTGATTATGAAGAAATAATCATTCGTCTCGTCATGTTGGGCCAACTGACCGCATGGATAAAGCAGGCAGCTGTTTTAGCGTGTTAATTAGCGAAAAGTGACTAGAAAACATTCTTTTAAAGAATGAAATGAAAAGGTGATGACTTTCTTCCGCTGTTTTATAGGCTTCTGGTAAGCAAATCGTTTGCGTAAATGCTGTGTATTTTACATTGGGAGTGGTGCCCGAGTACCATCTATTGGCGTCTTTTGTTACTCTCGCCTAGATGCGGGAGTTTATTACAGACCATCTACGGCAAGGCTGTCAAAGTATCGCCGTTTCTGGAGTGACGCACAGGATTTGTAGTGTTTCTGAGAAAAGTGTCGGTACAACCTTACACGATGCTGGACCAGGTGGTTTATTTGGCGGCGGTGACTATATTGGCGGTTTTGGAGCAAGGTAAGGCAATTTATGATGAAAACGAGAAGTCCTGTAACCTAATTCACTATATCGCTCTCGCTCTGAGCATTTTTAATTTCTCTTAATAAGACACCAGACTGTATGTATTGCAAATTGAAATATTTTCTCAAAATTCCGTGTCTCCGTATTTTTAAAAGTTACAACAATTTGAACCATGCTTCAAATATGCAATGGTCTCTCAACGCACAACAGTAAAAACATTTTCCTTTGGACCGTTAGACCATTGGTACATAAAAAACGCAATTTCTGTCCCTCCAGCCTACTTTTCTCTCCAGGTGATCTATGCCAGGCGCAAATATTCTGTCTCCCCGCCTTCTACTAGTGGCTGCCCTGAGTTTGAACGAGTCTTCAGGGCTCAGTAAGTTCAAGCTGAGCTCTCTTTCCGCAGACACTAATCTACACATATTCAAACACATGCATCCAGACACGTTTTTCTGTGTAGTCTGGGTCACTTGAATTACTGCTTTCCCAGTGGACCGGAACAGCTGTGGGCACCAGTAGACTGTCTTGTACAAACAGCATAAGAGTAACTATCCATGGAGTCTATAATCTGCATGAGAAATGCCCGTTATAATTTAGTAATATCTTGTTAATATCTTCACAGAACCAACTGTACGGAATATTTCCCCATCTTCATCATCCTTTTATGGATGTCTGGAGTCTTCTTCAGTCAAGGTCAGACATGTACCACAGCACACCATAACCCAAAGTAGCTATCTCCTGTAGACAGGACATAACTACACAGGGTTTACCTGTGGAATTGGTTAAAGTCCATGTGTTTCTTTAGTGGCCTTCAATATTAAAATAGGAATGAGTTGTCAGTACTTTGAACTGGACTACTCTTAATTTGTAGATTTGAATTAACATGCCAGTCACTACAGACAAATTAGCCTTTGTGCTTTTTATATTTAGTATTTCTGAAGTTTCACATCATTCTGCCTTTACTCTCTAATTTATTTTGTGGATATTGACTGAACTTGCATTCTTTTTAGTACAGCTTTACCTGTCCTAAAGCTCCACTATTTCCAAAGGACTTGGAGGCTAGGTTTGTAAGTTTGCATGCTGTGTTCATCAGCTGTTCTCCTGTTTTCTCAAATTCCATTAGCTATTGCTGTGATTCTGGGGCTGCTATACATATATGGACGATACAAGTATTTCCAAGGATACACAGAGTCTGCACATGGCAGGTACTAAGAAGTTTTCTTACTGAAACTGCAGGTGCGCTGCTGAGTAATATGTTTATAAAAGTTACTGAATTGCACTGGTGGCAATCCTGTAAGAGGAAGTGAGGTTTAGGAAAAGTATGTGGTGAGGTTTTAATACAGGTTCAAATGAAGAACCCTTACACATGACCTGCTGCAAGACTGAATGAACCCTTCAGGCAATAGGTAAAAAAACAGTAACTAAACAGCTACGCAACAGAGAAGTAAAAACCTCTATCATAATCAAGCTGTCTTTTTAAAGCTCGTGTCACCAATGGCATGAGGTATTAAACAGGATGGTGCGAAGTTACCAGTCATAGTTGTTAGCTAACTTGGCAATACTGCCTCTAGTGGTGTGATTAAGGCTCAGCAACCATGATAAGTAAAATTCAATGAAAAAAATAGACAGGCACACATAAATATTTTCTAAAGGATGCGTTTGGTTTTGGAGTGCAGAGTGCGCGCATATCTCTCGACTAAGAACCTCAGCTGCTGTAGGGGTAAAAGATCAAGTTCCGAATTGGTTTCATAGGTAAAGGCAAACTTAAAA
>JAACJT020000002.1:2936402-3006686 GCA_009936485.2 Gymnarchus niloticus | reverse complement strand
GACTCCATGAAATTATGAAGTACTGACAAACTTAGAAAGGAATAAATATGATGCTTTATGGGTAAAGAGAAAAGTGAAATCTCCAGGTCGCCATTGTAGGAGGTCATTATGATACAACAGACTTCTCTTTCCTCACATTTCCTAGAATTATAGTCCTCAGTTATGTGGTTGATGTGTCTGATCTGTTTTCCACACACTGTTTGTGATGAGGCTGGGATTCCCCGTTTAACAATTTGGAAGGAGGAAGGATAGTCCAATTAACAAGCTGAAACAGATAGTAAACAGGAAGGACTGAAGGTATAAACAAATTCACTCTGAGGAAATAAACATGCTTTGCAGTTTCTGCACGACTAGAATTGAAATCACCTTCGGCTGCACAGTGGAAAGTTTTAGAAAACACTATTATGTGATTAAAAAGAGCTTTCACATTAAAATGACATTCAATAAACAGGCAATTGAAAAACCACATTGTTCTTAATATCCTGCAATTAAGAAGAAAAAGGCATAGAAACATAAATTTATCAAAATTGTGCCCCTAAACTAATTCCATCCATCCATCTATCCATCAATCCATCCATGCAACCTCATCCTGATCAGGGTCTTGGGGGGCTGAGAGATGCCCCGCAAGGCTGGGTACACCCTGCACACGATGCCAGTCCATCACAGAGCACACGCATGGTCACACACAGTGCCTTAACTACAATGACAAGATTGATTGACAAGCCAAGCCCCAAAAATGTAAATGTGCTTGAATCACATCATAGCCGTGGGCAGGACATGCCCGTGACAGCTGGATGGGCATCAGCAGCTCCTCTCAGAAGCACAATGCTCTCCACCTCTCCGCCGTATTCTTCAATACCCTGTCCCATGCCTGCGACGACCTCCTCTGAAAGACACACGTGATGCGTAAACGGAAAGGCATGGCATCCAGACTTTGCTGCTGTGCGTTTCCTCCGTGCCGCTCCAGGGCCAAACGCCATCTGGCTCAGGAAACCTGGCCTGGCCCTGGTTTCCTTTCTTGGGTTCCTCCTCATTACGACCATCTCTGGCTCATTGCAGATCAACCACATGACCCCAAGCCAACCGTTACGATTCCAAACTATTGCTACTTGATACCAAACGAGGACAGAAAAGGCATGTGCTCCAGTATCGCTGCTGCTGTATTTGTATTCAGCTCCCGTTTACTCTCTGGAGGGGTGGAACTACTGACCTGGAATCAGTGAGTCATTCCCCAGATTGTCCCTACATTCTGCATTCCATACAGCAGTGGGTGATATTCTCGAGGTGGGCTTGAATCCTAAAAGTGACTGAATCACAAGAAGAAAATATCTAAATATTAAATATATCTAATATAAATCTCTCTGACACAGGGACTGCACTTAATTTCGTTGTACTCGTTACAATGACAATAAAGATATTCTGATTCTGATAATAGTTGTATAAATAAGGTCAAAAATCTAAAGCTGTTGACTGTTAAACAAAATATATAGGCACAATCTCTTTAGAATCGTATAGTATTTGTGTACTTCCTATACATTTGTCTGTGATGTATAGTTTGAGTCCCTTTAACTCATGCTCTTGTGCTTGTGTTTGCTGGTAACATGCTGTACCTCCGAGGCTGTTTTATGCAAGAGTTCACTGGGGGAGGTGGACAGAATGCTGGTTGATGACATGGCTTTGTATTCTGAAGATTACCAGTTAAAATGCATAATAATGCACTGTCGCACTCGACCTCTGAATTGGTTCAGAAACGCACTCATTAGTTGGTCCGCTTCTCACTCCCTTTCTGTTGCCCTTTTGTAACCTATCCAGATAAAATTGCTCCTAATCATCTGACATTTCACGTATTCGCAAAATGAAACAACTGAATAATGTCGGCCAGTGTCGATCAGTGGTCACGGTAGCAATGTGGTCCGTATGGACTGAGGCACGGTAAACTGTGGCGGTAAGAGGTGCAGCAGGGACAGCTGGGAACTGTGGACAGGGAAAGAACTGCTGCTGTGATTCCAACACCAGTGCAAAAGACACCTGGCAAGTGGAATGTCACGCAGGCTGTCTTGTTTATCTGCTGGATATTTTGTATACGTCCAAAATGCACAAAAATAACCCAGTTCCGGACCAATTCTGGCTCAGAGCAATGTGTTAGACACGAAAAATCTCCCGATTTCGCTTTACCTTTTCCTGTGTATCAGAACCTATTGTTTCTGCAACACAATGATATTTAGAGACAGGGAGAGGGAAAAGTGGACGTGCATGCAATAGAGAAAAAGTGTATTGGGGGAGGGGAACAGACGAAATACTGTCCCCCCACCCCCCCAGACCAGAAAACCTCATGAGTGCCAGAGGCACACAGAGAAGACCCAGAGCAGAAATGTGGTGTCCATATGACAGGAATCACAGGGCTTTGGTGCTGGGCTGTAA
Organism: Gymnarchus niloticus; assembly: GCA_009936485.2. Classification (NCBI taxonomy): domain Eukaryota; kingdom Metazoa; phylum Chordata; class Actinopteri; order Osteoglossiformes; family Gymnarchidae; genus Gymnarchus; species Gymnarchus niloticus. Next base: position 3,004,265 of record JAACJT020000002.1, on the reverse strand, counting down.
TTTGATGAGGTTAGCAGGGAAAGGAACCCTGTGGGGGGAGAGATCTGTCCATCTGATAGCCTCTGATGGACGACACCTCCCCCTCTCAGAGACTGCAAAAACACTCAGCTTTGCCTAGCCAATACTCACTGATTTCCACTTAATGCCACGTTGGGACAATTTGCCATATAAACACACAAGGGAAAAGAAAACTATCAAAATGATTTCATTTGGTAATACATGTTTTTATAGATATAATAAATAGAGAGCTATTCTATAGTATTTTTTTATGCAATGATATGTATCTTCCTCGTTGATTCAACCCATTGCCCTCCTGGGATTTGAAACTCAATCCTGTCAGTCCACTTCCTTAATCACAGTGGCACCTGATAACTTTGCAGATGTCCTCCTCTGGAGTTCTGCCGAGTTCCACTGATTGCTACTACTGATCAATAACAGGCTAAGTTAGCCTATTGTGCCCCTTGTAAAAAGTGCCTGTGTGAATGAGTTAAATGATGTGTACGGGTTGCCTAAATAGAGGCACCACTGCTCTCTGTGTCCAGTGATCACCCCCTGGCTGTCAGTGCTTCACTCCACGGGGAGTAGTGATGCCTCAGACATATGTTTATGGATGTGCTGCCATGTTTTGGGTCTGCAAATTGCCGCTTATACTGTACTTGTCATCCTTAACACATCCGCTACCCGAGAACTGCAGGCTCCTTCCTCAGCATCACGGGTCTTCCTCCGTCGAAATTGCAGCTGCTGCTCAGATGCTAAATGCACATGGGAGATCTGGAACAAGATGCATGGTACCAATTTATCAAAGGCATGAAAAGTCCGACTGTCCTGAGGCAACAAAGAGAAGGCAACGTAAGTGGAACCATTTAAGGGCGATGTTCATCAGGCGTAACTAAATTATACCTTCAAAACAATCTCTGCTCAGTTCAAAACAGAAAGGGAAAAAACTGCAACAAAATGGGACTCATAGCTCCCATTCTATCTGATGTGTGTTGCTCTTTAAGATATTGCTTTGGATAATTGACTTTGTGTTCCTAAAAATCAATAAAAGCAGTGTTTCCATAAAGTAAACTAATACACAAGCTGATAAAACATCACATACCTGTAATTTGGTCTCCTAAATCGATTTCCACTGCAACTTTGAAAAGTTCAAAGCCTGTTTAAATTCTCTTTGAATTCCTTTACAGCTTGCAGAACTGTGATGTTCCCCCCTTAACCACACAACTATATATGGTGTTTCAATTTAAGCACAGCCTTAAGCTCTTCCATCTGTAGCTAATCCAAACTCCATCATAGTATGACTTTATCATGTACACTTAAAGAAAAACGTAGTTCTCTACCAGCAACCTAAGCCAACAAAGCTAATTAAGCCAACACAAAAGGCTTTGTTAGTGAAAAGGATACAATGTTTGTTTCACAGATGCAGTGTGATCCTGAGGATGACCCTTGACCCCGCTGATTATCTCCATGTTTGCTCTTTAGCCACACGCAAGTGTAATTTCTGGGGAAGTCTTTCTAGGAGGAGTCCTTATCTCTGAACGTGGCCCCTATCTGACACCTCTTTCATAGAGTTATCACCTCATTCTTTGTTAGTATAGCAATAGCTTTTATTGGCCTCCATGCTAATGGATTTTTGTGTTGATAGTTTCCATCGCATTGACTGACAAGTGCTAAAAACCCACAGGAACCAATGTCATCACATTTCCTCTATCTTTCCTCTATAGCTCAGTCTTGGTACTGAATAATTTCCTTCTGTTAAGCCAAAACTTACCCAACATTCCACTGGATTCAAGTAAAATTTCTTTTGCTTCCAAATGGACTTTCAGGTGGTTGAGCTGCTGATCTGCACTGTGCTAATTAGTAGTGGGTATACTGGGAGGTTACAATTATTATCTGTACTGTACTTTAATAGATATGTACTCATGATGTTTCTTGTTGCTTCTGATTTCAATAAGATTTTTCTCTGAAATTTAAACTACAATTTGAGTTTATAAGAAAAAATGTTACAAATTCAAACGTGAAAATATAATAACTGATATCTTAAGACCTGTATTAAACTGCACCTGTGCTGACTATAATCGCAGACTCCTAGACATTACATGTACTTTATCGTACCATATTTATGTACTTAGCCCTGAAAACAAAGTAATCGCAATCGACTGACAGCACATGACATCTTTTAAAGGTCTAGACAGCCTAGATACCTTTAATAGTCGAACAAACACATTGCTGCTGATGTATTTGTATTTGCTGTATGTTTTTCAAAGGCAGTTTACACTCCTGATATTTTTCTGCACGCCTAGACCGCACGTCAACTCGTACGCATGACTCGACTTGGTTCAAGTTCCAGCAAATATAACTGCCTCACTTAAAAAAATAAATAAATAAATAACTGCCTCACTTTATTCTGATCCAGTTGCCAAACTTAACTCCTGCGAGATGCTAATAAGAATTTATGCTGTGAAGGAATACTTGAAAGGATCGCTTTTCTTGACAATACCACGCGTCTCTACAGTCCAGTGAAGGTGGGCGCTGGGTACAGGGTGGGCGCCGCTGGATCCCTGGACCCGCCCCTGTTGTATGATTGGCTGGTCTCCGCCACAGAAATCAGACTGAAACTTTGTCACTTCACTCCGAACTGTCGCTTCCAGTGGAGAGCGCTTGGATCAACATCTGTATGTGAGTCAGGGATAAAGGAATAGGAGCGCCTCTTGTTACCGGTACAGTCATTTCTTCATGACATCTGGCCGTCGGACTTCTGCCATCACGACTGTATTTGTTATCCGCTGGGGTTGTTTCAGATAAAACAATATAGGAATACTGAAAAACGGGGTGCTAAACTGTACCATTGGTATAATTTCGCTTTCCAGATAACTGAACTCAATTTCTTGATTTGATTAAACAGAATAATGCATTTATTTAGGTTTGTTTTCTCTTTGTATAACTTGTTTAACGCTTAATTGTTGAATATAATAATTATTGGTTAGGATTTAAATGATTTATATGAACAATAATGTTTTAAATTATTATTTTTTTTGATCGGCAGATATTTTGATTTTGACATTTTTAAATCGATTTTGACAGATTTTTAGCTGTGTTTGTGAAAGCGCTAGATATTAGAATGCAGCTCTGAAAATTGAATCTTAAGCGGGGATTCAGTCATGCTACTGGTGATCTTGTTTTGCTTGCTGAGTCGGACCCATTCTGAGGACTTGGGGACCCCTCTTACTCTTTATTACAATGTGCTGGAGGAGCAGCCCAACGGCACCTGGGTGGGCCAATTGATCAGCGACCTGCGGCAGCTAGGGGAGAGCGGGGTCCTGGAGGATTTTCGGGTCGTCGATCGTGGCCATTCATTGCCCTTCAAGGTCAGCAACGACGGCGGCCTGATTACTACACTCAGCCAGCTGGATCGCGAAACTCTGTGCCGTGACTCAGACCCATGCCAGATACTTTTTAGTGTGCTGTACCGGCTGGATGGAGCTATGCGTTTTCTCCATGTGGTGGTGGAAGTGGAGGACAAGAACGACCATGACCCTGCTTTCCCTAATCCTGAGCAGGAAGTGGAGATCTCTGAGACAGCTGCGCTGCGCATGCGCATCCCTCTGGACCGTGCTGTGGACCCTGATGCTGGACCCAATGGCCTGCACACCTACTCTTTGTCCTATAACCAACACTTTGCCCTAGATGTGAAATCTCTCTCCGTGGGTGGCAAGCAGGCTGAGCTGGTGGTCATCAAGGAGCTGGACCGTGAAGCACAGTCCTCATTTGAGCTGATTCTAACAGCGTTGGACAAGGGTAACCCTCCCAGGTCAGGCAGCACTCTGGTGAAGATCAACGTGCTGGATTCCAATGACAACAGCCCTGCGTTTGAGGACAGCGCCCCCACCATTGAGCTGAGCGAGGACACCCCACGTGGCACTGCTGTCATCACCCTAAAGGCCAGTGACCCTGACCAGGGAGCCAATGGCCAGATTGAGTACTCCCTAAGTAAACACTCCCCTTTGGATGTGCAAAAACTTTTCAGCGTGGACCCCTATAGTGGTACAGTGACCCTGATTGGAAAGCTGGACTATGAGGTGAAACACTCGTATGAGGTTGACATCCAAGCCAGGGACCTGGGTCCCAATGCCATGCCCTCCCACTGCAAGCTCCATGTAAAGGTAAGAGACATTAATGATAATGCCCCCAAAATTCATGTCACCTGGACACCCCAGGGCTCACCAGTGGCAACTATTACAGAAGGCGCAGCAGAGGAAACCTTTCTGGCGCTGGTCATGGTATCTGACTTGGACTTGGGAGCAAATGGGGAGGTCCATGTTCACATCCAGCACACGGCAGGTCACTTCCGTCTCAAGCGGATCCACAGGGATAACTATATGATCGTCACTAATGGCACCTTGGATCGTGAGCGGAAGATGGAATACAATCTGACACTGATTGCCCAGGATCGTGGTGTTCCTTCACTGTCCTGCATCACACACCTTACTGTTCATGTCCTGGATGAAAATGACAATGCTCCCGTCTTCTCCCAGCCTAACTACACGGCTTCCGTCAAAGAAAACAATGATCTTGGCCTCCATGTACTCACTGTGCAGGCCCATGATGTTGACCTTGAACTCAATGGGAAGGTCTCATACTCCATCCGGGAGTCTAATGAGCTAGGAACACCCACAACATACTTCTCCATCCATCCCACCAGTGGAGCTGTCTTTGTCCAACAGTCACTGGACTATGAAGAGTCTCACACCTTCTCCGTTGTCGTGGAGGCCATGGACCATGGCCATCCGCCACTCACTGGTAGCACCACTGTGTTGATTAATGTTCAGGATGTCAATGACAATGCCCCTGTTATTGACGATCCAGTTCTAAAGAGAGGCAAGGCCCGAGTGAGCATCCCGGTCAATGCAGAGAAAAGTGAGATTGTGACAGAACTTGGGGATATGTTGGACAACCAACTCCACCATCAGTTTAGAGGTCCATCCTCAAGGGAAGGCAATCACTCAGCTTCCAGCCAGTCAGGAGCTTTTCTGGGCACCATCATCAGGGCTAGTGATTTAGATTCTGGCATTAATGGACAACTCCACTTTAGAATAACTAACACAAATTCTGATGGCTTATTTAGGCTTGATGATTCCACGGGACAACTATATGTAAACACAAGCAATGCCACAGAACTGATAGGCAAAACGTTTGAGGTTGAAATCACAGTGTCTGATATGGGGACTCCTGTAATGTTCACTCGCGCGATGTTGGAGATCACTTTTATCAACCTGCTGGACCACTTAAAGAACTCATCTCCTGGTCAGCGGGGGCAGCTAACTTCTACGATGATGCTAGCTGTCTGCCTCAGTGTCACGTGTCTGCTGTTCCTCTTGGCTGTGGCCCTGATAACAACATTTTGTCGGCCAGAAAAACGGGACAATAGAGCCTACAACTGCAGACAGGCTGAGTCCAGTTACACACGACACCCTCGGCGCCCTCAAAAACAGATCCAAAAGACTGATATCCAGCTAGTACCAGTCCTAAGGGGTAGGAGAGATGACCCATCCATGAGTGAAACTCTGCCACTCTCCTCTGTTGCCTCAGAAGTGAGAGAACCTTTTCCTTCTCCACCAACCAATGATCCAGAACCACACGATAGCTTCCTGAAAGAGCAGGAGACATTTCCACTGCACACACTGAGAACACTCTGCAAAACCCCCAGTGATGAGCTTGATGGAACTTTGCTCCAAACCCCCAACTCAACTTACAGCACATTGCGTCGAAACAGGATCTCCGTGTCAACATGTTCACAGTCTCAGACAAGCACTCTAAAGCGTCACGGACACCCTGAGGTACAACTTGGGTCCGAGGACCTGTCGTACCCTGACCCATCATCACTGTCTCTGAAAACCTTGAGGAGGCCAAAGAACTCCGAATCCAGGAGCAGGCAGGAGGATGAAGACCACCAGCAGTTGCTGCGGAATCTGGTTCGCCTATCCATGGCTGCCTTTGGGGAGAACAGCCCCATAGAGCTCTCATCTGCCTCTCCAGAAATCCAAGTAAGCGCCATACAACCAGACACACATACTTCTTCGGTGACATCTTGTTTTTATTGCTAATTATGTATTATTAACTTTAAAATGTACTAATGTTACAGGTGTGTCAATTTTGTAACTTGATATGAAAAATGTACCCAATTGTACATGTCATTAATGCCCAAGGGCCACTCTGGTTTTAGTCACTGGCAGAAATATGGCAGTGTGGTTTATTGACTGGCTGGACTTTTGGTTGATTAGGGGCTTCCAGTTACTGTTGATGGATGATGCTGGGGCTGTCAGGTGGTTTGGTGGTTCATTTGGTAACTGAAACTCATCTTTAGCCCCGAGATACTTCACCGGCTGGTTTGACTCAAACGTGGTGGGGCAGTCAGCGGCTGGTGTGTCAGCCGGAGGGGACACATTCAGAGAACGCTTAGCTCTGAATTTACGGGAACACAGCACTGCCCTGGCATGCCTGGGCCATTAACAGGCTGTTACCGAGTGCGTTCGGCTTTTCCATGAGAAAGAAAGTGGTAACGGCTCCCATTTCAAAGCTTGTCCTAAACTTTATGCACACCTGGCCTGTGTCCTGGTTGCCCACGTGAACTTCAGTCATGGTAGCTTGAGATGGATGCTTACCCAGTTTAGCCACAGTGCTGACCCAGTTAATACTGGAGTAGGGAAGGGAGGTCTCTGAGGAAAGGCTAAGATGTCTCCAGGGCTGAGTCGACATCCTGGAAGGAAGCTCAGCAAGACTCGTCCCTTTACACTGGGCCTTTCCTGTGACTGACAAGGGCAGGTTTCCTGTGCTGCTGCAGGTTTACAGCTGGACTTGCTGCCTTTGTGCTTGTCCACTGTCCCAAAAGATAGGGCAGGGCACCATCCTACCACTGGCTGGTACCGCAGTGCATACAATGTCTAATGAAGCCTTAAATAATAAGACTTGTCAGTAGCCAATCAATCCTGAGGCAGCAGGTAGTGCGTATATTGGTTGAGGACATTGGTTGCTGGTGCGAGTCCAACAAGGAGCCTTGCTGTAATGTCCTTGAAAGAAATGCTTAACTTGAATTTTTTATGTAAAAGATAAAAGAAATTGATTCGGTAATAGCTGTGCAGCTAACATGTTTTTTATTTTTTAGACTAGCTGAAGTCTTAATAGTGACTTGTATCAAAGACCTTTACAAATACATTATACTATAGAGAGAGATATATGTTAAACGGACAATATCCAGCAATGACATAAATGTATGAATACAACAATAAATACCCACATATTGTTTTAATATTTTATTGTTTATACTATACTGAACTGTTGTAAAATAAGATGAATTTAGTTATTCACCTATATTGACATCAAGGTATACATACAGAGGTTATTATGATTGAATAATTTATATATATAATGAATATATAATATTATGAAGGTATGATCTGAGCTCCATTCACTCTAACTCTGCCTTCTTTCGTACAGCAAGTATCTCAGCTGCTCTCCCTACTACATAAGGGTCAGTTCCAGCCCCGTCCCAACTTCCGGGGGAACAAGTACTCACACCGAGCTGGCAGGTACGTACAGCACCACCACCCCAGCCGGCCGGCATTCCTCTGGTTTAGCGAGCACAGGAATCTTAGCTGTCTATCCCTAATGACACTCCCTAGGTTTACTGCCCAGACTTCCTTTCAGGAAGCTGAGCTGTAAAAGTCTGTATTTTGGTGTAACCTTTTATTAAATAAAACATTTATAAACATATATTTGATTTTTATTTGCATACACAGAGATGCACGCCACCATTTTTGTAAACCTTGAAAATTGCTATGGGGATTCAACATTAAGACAAATATATTCAAAGTTTGTACTGGTGTATACTAAATGGACTGTAAATTCACTGGCTCCAGAAAAATGATAACAATATTTGAAGGCCTGCAAAAATAAAAACCTTTCAGAATTCAGATTACAGCAAACAGGCAGTTATTTCACCCCTTCATGTATGGTGCATATCGTTTTCAAGTTATGAGTTGCATGGAATCCCCTTTAGGGGACATTGCCCTAAAAGGAGGAAAGGTTTCCATTGTGATTGTGATTCACTGTCAGTCTTCATAAGTAATTTGATCTGTGTTACTTGTAATAAAGTACTTTACATGCTGCACAATACATGCATTTTTTAAAAAGTACAACTGGAGTATAATCACTTCAGAATAATTTTTTCAATCCTGAAAGAAGAATAGAAAAGAATGAAAGATGATGTTCTCAGGCAGTCATAATTCATGCATGAAAGGGTTAATTATGCAAACATAATTAATGCTAGCCATAAAAAGGAGCCCTTAAGAAATGTAAGGCATTTAGGTTCAAGAGTGCTTGATGGCGATATTCAGAAAAATACTTCTCAGATATACGCTTCATGCTGGCCTTTGTTCTAATGCGTTCCCCATACCACGAACCCCCCCAGAGTACCAGAATCCTTGCTGATGCACTCTGACCCAGGCTCAGTCACTGCAGATTTTCCATAGCAGCAGAGACCATATCATTGCACCCTGACTCACATGGCCTGGCAGCACTCCACACGGCTGCAGAACAGACACCCGGTACCGCAAAACCTTTAATCACCGGCACATGACACAGGGCTTTCAAGTCTGGCCTTTTAAAGTCCCTGCAATAATGAAGCAAAACATTCCTGTTCACCTTGCCATTTTGGCGGAGTCCGGTCACGTCGCTGCTTCAGCTGTCAGCAGTTTACCTGGAAGCGTCCCAGAAAAAGGTGATGGAACTGAGCTGTGGGATCCCAACACGTGACTTTCTGAGTTCTGTACTCCACCTCCCAGCTCTTGAGTCATCTAGGGTTCGGTGTGAGGCCCTTTAGACTCTGCTCCCTAACTGAGATCCTCCAGATGGCCTATCTAGCAGCCTAGGGACAGTATGCAGGGTGCTCTAATGGAGGTGGGGTGGGGGGCTTGGTGACAAGTTTAAAATCCTCACTGCAGCCCCTTGACACTTCCATGTATCTTTCCTGTGCTCCTTTGAAGGTCTGCCCTGCATGATGCGGATTGGCTGAGCACAAAGGACAGTGGACATGGTGAGAGCGAGGCCGGAGATGTGGACTGGGACACAGGCAGAGACTCCCCCGTCGACCCCCTGGAGGAGGAGGATCTGGAGACCCTGCTCAACCATACCGGTAGGAATTAACTGCACTATTTATTCTGCTAATGCACATTTCCTCTCAAACAGGAAAATAGGGCAACAACCTTCTCAGCCCATCCCTATCATACCCATGAAGAAACATTCATAATTTTAGCAATATACAATTTACTGCAACCTTGCTGGTAGGAGGATTAAGTTCTGCGTATCAAAATGACCGCAAATCAGAAGTGATTTGTCTGTAACTATAAATGTACAGACTGAATGTTGTCAAGTGAATATGAACTAGTACTATGTCAAGTGCTGTTTGGCTTACAGATCTCAATGGACTGTTTCAGCGTATGCAGTTTAATTGATTTGGTAATACAAGTCACAGAAATGTATTGCGAAGTGGCTTAGCTTGTAACAACGAACGTAGGTCCAGCCAAAGACGTGATCTTCTGGTCTTAGGGTTATTGTTCATTCTCTCTGTGGGGATCTGGCTTGTGTTTTCAAGTCTGTGAGTACCAAAGTGATGTTGATGCTGTGCTGCTGCATTAGACTGAGGGAAGAATGGGCAGCTGTCGGTACCCCCGTGACTCATTTACCCCCACAGGGGTCATCACTGCAGCAGTTCACACTAGAACTGTGGGACCTTGGCTCCGGGCATCAGTACCTTTATTAAAGTCACCCCAACACCTTATAGAAAACAGAAAAAAAGCCTGTCTTTGGCATTTCTTTTTGGTGTATAATCCCAGAATCCTTTACGGTTGTAATTCCATCTCTCTGCTTTCTGTGGTGAGCAGGCCAGACCCCCACCCTCTGGGTTGATCGTAATCCGCTGGCTCTGTCCCATTCTCTGTCTGGGATCACGTTTCCGAATATTTTTACTTTTTGAGGGGCCGGGAGCAGCTCTTGGTGCTCCTTGCACTCAACTGTTGTCCTTTTGCAGACCCCCAACCTTACCTGCATGCCTCCTTTCCAGCTGCACAGGGCGCAACGTGATGACTGACCGGTACATTTCAGTCTGCAAGTGCACGAGGTTTCTCATTTGTGTGATCCAGGCAAACCTTTCCTTAAGAGGGGTTATGCATCCAGGACACAATATGAATACAATATGAATAAAGTCATTTAAATTCAGCTTGATTTCCATGTTGATACCTGGTACTAGTGTTGTTATTATTATTATTACTATAATCATATCTATCCATCTTCTAGCAGTTTCTCCTGGTCAGGGTCATGAAAATAATAATGACAATATGATTATGCCTTATATTTCATGTGGCTTCTGGCTTTTGAGTGTTCAAAACCGTGGTCTGAGGTTTAGTGGTGATTAGCTTTATTCATTTTCAATTAACCACTGTACTGGCGAGGCACCCCAGCTTCACTGCTGTCTCCTGCGTCTGACACACATGCTTTTGGGGGAGGGGGCTGGGGTTTGCAGCCAGCTCGGATTCCACTGGGCGTGCAGTTGTTCAAAGGATTAACGAGTGCCGCTGGCTCTCCTTCCCTTAATTAAGTTGTAATGAGGCAAAGCTGCACTGTTCACTCCGGATGCGTGGTAAATTTCTGCAGCTGGGCTTCACATTTTGCAGCAATTTTACTGCAGCTTGATTGTGAAACGAAAAAATTTATGGGAAAAAGCTTTTTATGTGTTGGACTTATTTGGGTGGCAATTATTTTTCCCTTTCAGTCTTCAAGTCTTAACGACATGACTTTTGGCACATTGACGCTGATGTTTTTCTGACGTGTGTATTTGACACAGAGCAGGTAGCTGCACAGGTTTGCAGCAAGACATGTCTTAAAACAGGCGTCATTGTGGTATGACCTCAACGGTAATTCATGGAAGGCCATTAAGCTCAAGATTGGGAGGGGTAATTTTTCATTTAACTCACTGATTATTTAAGATAAGGTTTTGTTTATCTTAGTCCTTTGGATAATTTCTTTTAAACCCGCACCGCCAGCTAAACCCCCATAATTCAATTAAAGGCTCTGTAGTTTTTAAAAATTTTTTTCATCTTCTAACAGAAGTCTGGACTGCAGGCAGTGAGTCGTGTGGCACACACGTGTGCCTGTTTGTTATCCCATGTAATAGTTAATTGAGAGCTGCTTGTCGTTTTATCTTTTTATAGTCTGTGTCAGTTTCCTGTAAGAAAGGCACCCACTGAACATGATGTCGATTCTGTGTTGAAGTCAAGCACGTTGAGGTCTAGATGTCAGTCTCCTACATATGCAGACATTATTAGATTAAATCCATCCTTCAGTGCTGTGTCAAGGCCTGGACCTTCTCTTGGCCATGTGATCCATTAGGACTGACTGTAAGCGGAGACTGGCTCCCAGGGCTGGGAAGCACCAGAGCAGACATTCTACCCCATTTGCGGGTGATAGGGGTCAAAGGGCAGGGAGCCACACGGTCATGGATTACGTCTGCCTTATTTGCGCCAATGCAGCGGCTGCTGTTTTCTGTGCTTGTTGGGCACGTGTACACCACACAATATTTCTGCATCAAGCTCATAACGGATTCCGGGGTGAGTTGTTGATGGGTTTTGAAATGACAGACTTTGTTTTCTTGTTTTGTACGTTAGTCACTCTGCCTCTATTTGTGTAAGACCCAGATCTCGTTTCCTTCACTGTGACTGAGGAAACAACAGATGACAGGAAAAGCAGCTTTACTTACTAAAAGTAGATAGGTGAAGAATGTGCATCCTGTGGGGGGGGGGTCTCTTCCTGTTTTCAAGTTCAGGCAGCGCTACCATGGCACTCTTTAAGATATGCTGATATGTGATTCTTACTGATTCACTCCTTATGACTGTGCATGTATTAGCCACAGCTTGTGTAATTGTAATGGAACTGAAGCCACCCCTGCCTGCTTGCACGACCAAGTCAAAGATATTGTCGCATTCTTTGGACAGTTGGGCAAAGTACTTGATTCTGAATACTTCAGTAAATTGCAGCCTAACTCTGTACTACTTTTGGACACCATTAATCAGTGCAGTAGTACAGCATCACTTCTGTCTCACTATGTCATTACAGACGAGGTCTTCTCAGATGTCCCAGATCCAGCCTGGATGGCACGCTTGTCACTGCCTCTCACCACTGACTACCATGAGAACATTTTCGTTCCTGAGCGCTCCCACTTGCCTGGTCCCTGCCCCCCTCTCAGTGACGCTAAAGATGGCACCTGCTTCTCCACCTTTGGGAAAACGGCTGAGAAGAACAGCCCCTTGGATGGAGCCCTTCTGTCTGAAGTCAGCACGCTGTTCGAGATGCTGCTCACCCAAAAGGCTGAGGCCCAACCACGAACCCCTGCCCAGCTGCTTTACCGTCTCTCTGCTGCGTACCGCCGTTCTTTGGGCCTGGATGGAGCACCAGCAGGGGGTGCCAGCCCTCCTTGAAAGCCTTAGGGGCCAGAGAGAGTCCCCAGAGCCCTGCCTCACCGGACCCAGAAACAACAGCAACTGATGTGAGTGGACGTGCTAGTGGAACCGAGGCTGGAGGTCTGCTGTGACCTCATTCAATCCCAGTCCATGGTGGTTCCCTGGCAGAAATGGACCGCCATTCATCAACCAAAAAAAACTCCTTAGGGCCAAGCAGCCCCCCGCCCCTATCCTTTTAAAAGTTTCTGACTGGGCAGAAAAAAAATAAGATTTAAAAAGCACATGGCTACCTAGTTCCTCAGGGGCACCCCTCCCCCCCCAAACACAGCTATTCCAGCGTCACTGATGGTGCAGAGCTGAGATTCAGTGAGAATAACCCGGGAGTCATTGTGAACGAGGGGGGGACTGCTTGTTTGTGAGTCAAACCGCTCCTATTTCGGATGCAAAGGAAACCACACTTTGTTTCCAAAGACAAAACATCAAGAACAGTCACCTTGCTTCTGAGAAGCAGCGCGTGGCGTTTTGAGCACAATGGACCATGTCCGTCAACACGATCCCAGAAGAAACAAAGCATTTATATCCAGCAGCAGCTTGAGTCTAGATCTGAACAATATGTTTAAACACTGCAATCCTTTACATTTTTTTTTTACTCAATTCCACCTTTATGTTAAAACACACAGCAGTTTTATTGTCTTGACATGGCTAATAACTGGCCAAGATGTGGTTGAACAAAGCTGGAGGGGCATAAATTATTGGTTCAAAGACATACCATTAAGGTGAATCATTTTCTCGCTGGTAAAGTTGTCCTGGGATGTTTTGTTTTTCCATAAACCAAACTGACAGCACTTTGTTTATAAGTTTTTCTAATAAAATAATTACTAGTGTCATTCCTTGAGTGCTTTAGTTTGATTATTAAATCCGTCAATTTTGACAGATATATACATTGTATTAACTTTCTGAAGAAAAATCAAAATGCACAACAGTCATGCAAGGTGGGCAGCATGCTGGCCCGTGTGTGTATGGAGCTTACATGTTTTGCCTATGTTGTGAGTTTCTTGTCACAGGTTTTCCTTTACTCCATGACCTGAGGTTCCCAGGACCAGCTCAAGGTTCAGTGCGATAGAATACACAGTTATGAAATACGTTAGTTTGTGTATTAGATGGTGGTGAAAGGCTCAAATTTAACATTTTCATAAAACCATTGATAATACCCATTGATTGAAGACAACCATTTCAGATAAAACATTGATGTATTCAGCTCTAGTATTAATCTCTCAGAAGACTGTGTGGAAGTATTTTCACCTTTTTCATTAATGCCACATTTTCGTAGGAGTTCTTAAATCTGTTTGATACATTAGAGTTTTTAGGGACGACAGCTGACTTCCATCAGCCCCCGAGTCAGGCTGTTGATGTGATACCGCTTTAGCTGACTGTGAATATAATCCAGGAATGGCTGTGCTCCAGAGACATCTACATTGTTTGCTAGGAGGACACAGCCAGTGGCGAGTAAACCCCTGCTTTCCAGAAGCATCAGATCTGGAAGGTACTGCTGCACATCATAGTCCATCAGCACCAACTCCAGGAACTCATCCCCCAAACACAAGTGCAAACGATCTATAGCTTCTGTGGACAGACAGGTCAGCATCTGAAACTGACAAAAGGTATGGGCAAATTCATTGTTCTTACAGCAGAGGCCACAGTCGTAATGACTACAACACACAATATCATGTGGCGACAAAATCTCATTCCTCCCCCTGAATGGAGATTAAAATCACTTAAACTATGAAACTGTTGTGTGCTAAAGAAAATTATTTCTTCACCAGGATAGTAGGCAGCAAAACAATTACGGAACTGATTTAGGGACTAAGAGATGAAAGGCTAAATTCCATGGAAAGAATCATGGGAACTCACCATGTTTGCTGTGCTCCAATTTAATTGGGCTTGATTGAATTGACATTTCAATTTTTAGTATATAGGTACACCTTCAAAATAACCTCTCACAAAGAGTGACATTCAAACAATTAAAGATGCATGCTAACAAAACCTAATATATTTAATCTGTATACAAATTAATGTTTTACTAGAGTAAGTTGGTTTCTTAGCAGACCTCTTACCAGCTGCCCTCTGTAGGCAAACTATACTGCAGGTGCACACTCCTGTTAATTAGTGGAGCTGACTAATTAAGCCACACCCATTGCTGACACAGGTGCATAATTAAGCACAGTCACACAAACACTGGCAGTGGGGTATGTTGCATTAAGGAGGTTAGTAGCTTTCAATGTGTTGCCTTCAAAGAAGGATTAGCCTTTCATAGTAAGTGAGTTTGTAAAATTTCTGCTTTGGTCAACTACAAGGGAAGTGACTGTGGAGGGAAACTTCTAGAAGCTATAGAATGCAGCTGTGAAGTGTAAAGCCACTCAAACATGAAGGAGCTGATTGCCCAACCTCACTAAGGCTGTTACGGATGAATGGCAGTAAATCCAATCAACAATACTACAACATCCAATGGAAACCCTTTTAAGAGGACTAACCTCCTATTTATATTTTTGGTCTTGGAATGAGATGTTACCTAGCTGTCTACATACACTAAGTGGTAAAAAAAAAGTATGTAAGTTTCCCTGTGTAGGTACAATAATAGTATCCACACAGGAAATCGAGTATCTTGACACAAATAAAAGTTGAAGGGTTTCTATGTGACTCAGTGAGGAAATTCAGACTTACACACAGACATGTGTGTAGAGAAGAGGTGGGATGCGCAGCAGCCAGCAAGTCCAGAATCACACCTGGGGGTGTTTGAAGCCAGCTGCCAGGATGATCTCCTCCCCAGCATCTGCTGTAGCATGGTCTGGCTCCACAGTCAGCAGCCGCCTGGAGGAGGGTAAAGCGTGCAGGATTCTTATGGATGAGTACCCATAGTGAGTCCCCAGCTCCAAGACCTGACGTGGACCCACACATTGCACCACTTCCTCCACATACTCCCCTGCAGGTGAGTTGTTGTCACTTAGCTGCGGGCATAAGCTCTCACCTGCAGCTCTCTTATTAAAAAGCAGGTTTTAAAAAAAAAAAACTCTTGTAGTACTTTTATTCTGTTAAAGTTCACGACATCACTAACACTTTAAGGGGTGCTGGTCTATATTATTTACAATAATACAATAACCTTTTTGGTCAAAATTCTAAGTTGTTTTATTACTATGCTATTCTTCACCTTTCTCTCGGCCAATACCAAGAGATGGGTGTGTGGGTATAGAGGTCAAATGCATCCAACACACTCTGATCCTTGCCGTGGGTGCAGTTAACGAAGACGAAGGTTTGCGTGCGGCGTACGCACGCCTTCCCGCGAGAGAAGCGCAGCGCCGCCTGCAGTGCGCCCAGCCCCAAAAAATTCTTGCCAATAACGCGTCGCCACAGCGACCACCAGTGGGAGCGAGAGGGCGAGCAGCCACATGTCATTGCGAGCCTGGGGAAAGCATAGGGGAATAAAGACTGCATTTAATTCAAGATGTTCTGCTTCATATTTATGCCGTGTAACCAATACTGTTCCTCTCAACTACTGTTGTAACAATGACACACATGCACCTGCACGTTTGTCTTTGTTTGAATCATTCAACTGTATTTTTGGACGATCCGACCTGAACCTTAGGAGAGCAGTGAGTTCAAAGCTGTCGTTGTTACACGAATTAATTCACGTACTTGTAATAGTGGGAATATGATCTGTCATTAGTATATATTCTCCTCCAAAAAAAAGAGACCACGTGGAAATGGTTTGTTTCACTGGTTTTTCAATTTGAGCATGTTTGTTCAATATTTTGATATTCTTTTATAACCTGCTGACCACATTTGATTCCGAACAAAAATTGTCATTCAGAACATATTTGCGGAAAAGGACAACTGCTCAAAATACTAAAAATACAATGTTATACCTTGAATAATGCAAACTAAAGAAGTGTATGCCCATTAAGTTTTTTTTTTTTTTAAAAAAAAAAAAAAACATTTGAAGGGTTCAACAATCAGTATTTGGTGGAATAACCCGGCTTTTTCATCACAGCTCTCATTCATTTTGGTTCACTCTCTATGAAGTACTTCATATCGTTCCTGGCACCAAAAAAAAAAACAAAATCAAACTCCAGCTGTGTTTGGCTTTTTACTGTCCATTATCTGCTTTATAATATTCCACAGGTTTTCCATGGGGTTTGGGCCCGGAGTTGTGTGTGTGTGTGTATATATATTTTCTGGTGAATAGCTAGCCATTTAGTTTATTCTAGGTGTTTCAAATCTTATTAACGTAGGACATTACATTATCGTTGCAAAAGCAATGCGTTACTCTTAAGAGCTAATTAACTAAAGTTACAGCAGCGGCTGTGTAAGCTACAAACATACACTTCATTTCCAAGGCCTTTACAGGAGATTAGATGAATACGACGCCGTATGAAGTTTAAAACTCAGCTCATCGGGTTACCTTGTATTGCTGGGTACGGCAGCCCAACGAGCCCATGACGTATCACCACAGCAGGAGCTATCAGCGTCTTTATTTACAACATTCCGGCGTTTTTTTTATTAGTGAAAGTCAAAAGGTATTTATGTCAGTGTAAAATACTGTATTTTGAGGAATACTACCGGCCGGGAATGCGAAATGTGAGAACTGTCACTATGGGTGTCATTAAAGTAGCGTTTACGGTATTGGCTCAGTACTGCATTCTCGTATAATTGTATACGAACTCGGATGCGAGTCTTCCAGGTTCAGTCGTAAATTCTTGGTCCGCGCAGAGGCGCATCTTGTTCGTATTTAAAAACTTCAGTATTTTCGTAAACACTACCTAACGCTGATAAGAATAAGATGGTCTTGTTTTAAAACTAAAAGCAATGCATTCGTTGGAAAAGCGAATAAAATGGCTATACTCACCCCAAAAGAGCGACTGAGTTTTCCCTTTAATTTTTTTTTTTTTTGTACTACTATTAGAGTGTGCTTGTGAAACTTGAGCTGAAGGTGAGCGTAAAAAAGCAGAAATCTCACCGGTTTTATTCGTCTGCAGTGTCATACACAAATGTCAGGTCACTTGTGACTTTTGTCTGAGAAGCTTTTCCGTTCTTTACGGTGTCATTACCATCTGTTTCTTCGGCTCTTTCACTGTGTAAACAGGCAAACCTGTGTTCTCCAGGTGGGGTAAAAGGTTGCTGTGCCTAAACAACCTTAGAGGCGTAAATGCTAATTAGTTGTCTGATATACACCAGCATTACTTCCTTCACCTACTACCCCTTCTGGGGTACCACTCCAGCTGAATCCAGGTGTATCCCATTCATTTGGTGTCCACTTCAAGGTCTCAGAGCCATGTATTTCTGGGCCGTCCACTGTTTCTCTTTCCTTGGGGATTCCAGGTGAGCGCTTGCTTAGTGATGTTTGAGCCTGGCTTGTGGAGGGTGTGACCGATCCATCTCTGGTGCCATCTCAAGATCTCGTCTTCTGCAGGAAGCTGGTTGGTTCTCTGCCATAGGTCCTGGTTGTTCATGGTGTTTGGGCAACAGATCCAGAAGATCTTCCGCAGACAGGTGTTAATGGAGGTCTGCACTTTCTTCATTATTGCTACTGTTGTCCTCCAGGTCTCTGCTCCATATAGGAGAACCGACTTGATGTTGGAGTTGAACAGCCTGACCTTCGTTCATAGAGTCAGTTCCTTAGAGTTCCAGATGTTCTTCAGCTGAAGGAATGTTGCTCTTGCTTTGCCTATTCATGCCTTGATGTCAGCGTCGGTTCCACCTAACTTATCGATGGCACTGCCCAGGCAGAGGAAGGCTTCCACCTCTTCCAAAGCCTCACCTTCCAGTTTGATTAGGTCAACTGTGGTAGTGTTGACCTTCAGGATCTTAGTCTTCCCCTTTCTGATGTTCATGTCTGCTTGAGTCAAGTTGGTTGCTAAACTGTTAGTTTTCTCCTGCATCTGTTAACAGGTTTGGGACAGGGATTTGGGACCAGCATATACGCTAGCACAGATTTTTTTTTTTCCCCCTATAACACTGAGCAGATGCATGACATGAACACACAAATTTGAGTACAATTTTCTAGTTTTATTTGTTGTGCAGACAAGTGCTCAGATAATAATCTAACAAAGCGTCAAACTTTCTGCTACATATTACCAATACAAAACACCACCTTTCTATGCCAATTCCACTGGATACCAGTAGCTTAAATCCCACACACATCCTCCTTTGGCAAGTCATTTTTTTCACCCCCACAATGGTTCTGCATATGTGATGTTTTTATTATATGAATCACATAATTCTTTAAAGAGTTTCATTTATAAAACCCTTTTAGGCTGTTTTCCATCTATGAAAAATACTGTTGTTACCTTAGGAGATATCTGGCTATCAACCTGCACAAATACAAAGGCAAGAAATCACCCCAAAATGATGGCATACCATATTACACCACACTGTAAGAAGGTCAGGCAATCCCATACGGAAATACTCTGACACATTATTACTTCCCAAGCATGCTGGCACTGTGCTGTGGAAAGTCACACTAAGTGCTTTTCTTAACACTGGAGCAGAGTGGTTTTGAATGAGCCATGGAACTGTGATTTTCCGACACCAGTTCATATACTTCTACCACACTGGTGCCGGACTGTGCGCAATATACTGTCTCCTGAAACATGTTCTGGACACTGCAAAGCAAATACCCAAGCAAGATCCCGAAGCAGACACACTAGGGCTACAGAATACTATGGAACCATGTTTCAGCATGGTGCTGACTACAGGCGGCCTCAATTCCATGTAGTAAACATTTTTTACATGACTGTTCACGAGTTTAAAAATATTCTTCCCCTCAGGAATTTCCAACTATCCAGTCAGATATGCCTGCATCCTAGGACTACCATCCCTCCTGTAAGTGCTTATTACCCGACTCCTATGGTCCATCTACAGGGAGCAGTGTCTGGTGACACTAGGGGCAGCCGGGATTCCAGGGGCAGCTCTGGCAATGGCCTGGATGTGGTCCAGGCGTGGATACTACCCATACTCCAGCTGTGTGGGAGGGTTCGGCTGCTGCGGTGAGACCCTGGGTCATCTTGGGCCATACTGGAGGGGCAAGAGCTCAGCAGGAAGCGGAGGCCGTCAGCTGGCGCGAAGCATGGAGCTGAGCGAGTCGACCGCAAACACACGTTCTCTGGGCTGCTGCAGGCTGAAGAGAAGCACAAACATCTGGTTGCAGAAGTCTGGCAACTGAATGCTCCTACGTGCGTTACTGACGGTAGGTTTTTCTGCTTTGATAATGTGATACCCAGTGAAAAGGGAGATGCAACACAAGCTTTTAATTTTTAATTTCATTAAATTGAAGTAATCAGTTTCATTAGGCTTGAATGGATATAATACGAAGCTTTATGTCGTCTTTAAACAGCTGCAGGCTCTTAAATTAGCATTGCAGGCATGTTTGGCTAATAAAAAGTAATGGGTCCAATATGAGGAATGAAATTCAATTTGTGCCCTCAACCATTTCAAATTGAATTACAAATAATTTAAAAACTTAATCAGTTTTATTAATACCGGAGCCATCTGTAATAGCAGAAAATGCCATGCTCACTTATAATAGAGCAGTCTATTTGTAAGGCTCTACACGAGTATACAAGATAAAGATGGAGGTTCTCAGTTGAGTCCTCGCACACGGCCAGGGCCTCTTACATCCTGCTCTATAGGCAGAGAGAAGACGCTCAGCCTCCTGGTTCCCTCCTCCTGCTGCCCTCTGGTACATCAGCACTGCGGCCCTAAAGCTCCGCTCCACCCCCAGGCCTTCTCTGTAGCAGTGCCCCAGGTACAGCTGACTGACTGGGTCCTGCAGAGCAGAAATGCAGTCAATATGGGGTCTATGTTTCTGAGGGTGATGCCATTAATCTGCAAAATCTCAAGCAGAGTACTCCGATATACCCAGAGTTTTGGGTTGGAAGTCAGCGTAACAGTTACTCCATTCCTTTCTCTGTCTCGCCATGTCTTTGGTGCTGCTCTCACTTACCCCATTCTCTGCTGCCATTTGCAGGTAGTGCACAGCTTTCTCCCAGTCCTGACTAGGCTCTTGGGTAAACAGCACGCCTAGATATGTCTGGGCCTGGGGAACAGGGGTTGTACCAATAAAGTATCGGGGCAGGGTACATGCAGGTATTTACACCATTTGTAAACTACATGCTAATTCATACAGCATAAGGCAGAAAACTCAACTAGGCTGATTTCATTGAAGAACATTTCAGACCAGCCTGGCTCACAGAAAATCAAGATATTGAGAATCGAAGACATGCCATAAATGAGGTACTGGATGAAATGGCACGTTTAACCAGATGAGGAACCTGCCCTGACCTCTCTAACTCCAGATACTGCAGCTGTCTCCAGTAGGTCAATCGCAACACGTGTGTCTTCGGTGCTCTGCTGCCCCCTACGGCGCAGGAGGTGCTTGGCGTAGCGGTACTGAGCCTGGCTGTGGCCTCCCACAGCTGCCTGTCGATAGAACTCTGTAGCCTGAGGGAAGGTATCCAGAACAGGGAAAGAGACAGGGTTGAGGGGGTGGGAAAGAGTATGAGATATGGAGATGGACCAATCACTGCTTATTACAAATGTATGTAAAGAGGAAAGAAAGCAGATCAAATGTATCACATTATGTATGTTGATTTGGAACAAAATTCTGCCATTTACAGTTGAACCTTGAGCTTAGTGGCACAGGCTGATGTGAGGCACATATGGGAGGGCTGGTGCCTACCATTTCCGGGTCTCTGCCAATGCCGTGGCCCTTCTCATAGCAGACACCGGTGTTAAACTGGGCCTTCGTGTATCCGCGCTGGGCGGCAGTCAGAAAGCAGTAGAATGCTGCTTGGTTGTCTCCCTTCATAGCGCTCTGTAAGCCTGAGCACCGCGACACACAGATACACAAGCACCACTTAGTCAAGCTGCCCACTCTGCACCTGTGGCCCTCCGAGTATAAAATAATGGCGACACACTCAGAAAGAATGCTAGGTGAGTGTGTTCCATGTTCAGTCCGTTTATGTATGCTCTATGAGTAGCCCAGAGACTTTTAACTTGAATCTTTCTAGTGTCTTTTTGTTATGCTGAATCTGAAATTACATCAGAAGCAGCAACGCTATCTTTGCAGGTTGACCGGATGACATTGTTACATGATACGCAGTGACATACGGTCCTCTATTGACAGTCGCTATCTCTGCCAAGACTGCGGTGCTGTGCTGTTACCAATGATGTTCAGGATGACCGGGATGCTAGAACTGGCCACATGACTCAGACTGTCTGCGGCTCCTGTTACCGCCTCGTCCGGTGACAGGAAATCCTGAGGTGAAAAGGAGCAAACAGCGTGAGTGAGACGGGGACTTCATGGGAAAAGGGCGTATGCTGAACCGCCATTTCTGTCAAAACGCCACCTTTTGGTTCTCTTGCAGAAAATCTTCTGTGGCAGCGTCTTTATGAGCCAAGTCCACTGTTGCAAGGGATTCCTCTGGAGAGAGAGGTGTAAAGTAAGGCCCCTACTCTCTGACGAAACACTGTGGCACAGGTATAGAAATAGTCAGACCACATGCCTGTTTGTATGGTAAAGTATGGGCTATGATCTAAACCTTTTCCTGTGTGTTAACAGAAAAAGTGTGGGAACTACTGCCCTAGACTGTTCTCCTAGGTTTTAGCTTGATCAGCAGACATACAATATTTGAGTTTTACTTGGATGTGAAGCATGCGACTTGAACAACTAGGTTGAATTGCAGGATAACCATGAGCACCAACCTGTGTTGGAATCACTGCTCTGGGACACACCCAATGAATCATAAAGGGCGGAGCTTTCTGTCTTCTGGGGGGTGTGACTTCCTCCAGTGTCACTTCCTGTGTCCTCTAGGTTAACACTCAGGCAGTTGATGCGCGCACTCCTTGGCAGGACATCCTTCCGTAACACTGCACACAGGCAACCATAAAGACTCGAGATGTTACCACAAAGGTGAGCTCTGTTTGATACTCAGAACGCTGAATGAACAAAAGCAAGTTTCCAATGTGTACTGTATATGTTTCAGAGAAGAGGACACCCGGCCAAGTGATGCTCACAGGCAGAACGTTCAGACATTAGCATTTTATTACTTTAAATACGTTTACTGTGCATAACACAGAAACTGGCAGATCTAATCCTTTAGAATAGGTTATTCAGGGTGGTGTAGAAAAAGGAAACTGTTCAGGAGGCACCTCAGGGAGTCCTGCTGTTAAAAAGCAGTGTGACGTTATGATGAACACATACAAACAAACTCACGGATGTCCAGCAGCACCCGATAGTGACACTTCTTCAGCAATGCGGCCTCTCTGTATGCTCCGGCCGCGGGGCTGGCTCTGGGGTTGGCGTCATTCACCGCAAACTGCGAGTGGATCCTCCTGCAAATCTGCATGAGGAGCACTGCAGCTGCACCCTGCAGACAGTAACTTCATCATCATCATCATCATCCTCTTCACACAGGTGTATGCAAATGCCAAGAAAGCCACCAGCATTACTTTCGCCCCATCAGTATTGTAGTCACCGATCTGAGGATGATGAATGCGCCGCTGCTTACCCAGCCCACCGCATCCAGAGCCGTGTAGTGTGGCAGCCCACTGCTGTGGCACTCAGCGGTTTTCTTCTTCTGCTGCCTCTTCCCTCCATTTTCCTCACTCTGTGAGCTGAAAGGATTAAAACAGCAGCAACAAAGATGTCTGCTCCATTACCATGGACCATAAAACACCATTAAGACAAACGCTGCCACTTGCATGAATTAAACACTACCAGTTCTTGGTGAAATTTATTTACAGCTGTGTGTCCAATAGCAGATGTACAGCTCTTTCTGCTTTTAATCTAGACATGGCCTTTGCAAGGCTTGCCTCCTTCAGACAGCCTCTGCTGGATTATATGTAAATAACTGGCCTTTCTTGTCTCTAGAATGATGAATTTGGTGATCAAGTGGCAGGACTTTACCCGTTGTCAGAGGGGTGCAGGCCATTGGACAGCACTGTGGAAGTGCTGATGACCTCATCTTCTACATGATGTCCTTGGGAGAGGCGAAGGGGGGCGTTGCCATGGCAACGACCTAGGACTAGAAAGATGTGAGAAGAGGTTAGTGTCACACCTCCCTTCAGCAGTGTTTCTTAACCTGCAGAACTTCCCGTTTTTGCAAGGACCACTGTTACCAGCTCATTTTACAGAATAAGATTTTGAAGCTCCCATCACTGGTTTAGACTAGTTATCCTTAGGGTTGCCAGGTTTGTGGTTTTCAGGCAAACTGTACTGAAACTGTCGAGGTAAAAAATAAACCGGCGTTAATTATTTTGGACTTGTATAGATCATAGGCAAAGAATAAAATATTATATAACAGAACGATAAAGATGAGATAACACAGGCTATATGACAACCATCATGCACCACCTCACCCCAAAACAAAAAGCACTAACAAGTTCTGGTGGTTTCAGGCAGTACTGTGGTTTTTTGGGAAGTGCTTGAGAGGATGATTTGGCAACCCGTGCCATACGGTGTAAATCGGTCAGCGGGCCCTACTTAGCTATGATATTTAAATTGTTAAAACTGTCATACACTAATACATAATCCATTAGTACGTTCAACAACCTAATACACCTCTTGCAAAAGTAAATATTGCATTTATCGTCATTCGCAATACTGAGATTACGCAACGTTCACTAGAATGTATGCAATATTAGCTAATCTTACCTCTTCCTACAAATCCATGTAATCTCCACATCTCGCGCACGCTTTGTTGTATATAAAAACTGCTAACAATGCAGTATTTTTATCATTTGAGGAAAATAAAATGATACATTATATACAGGAAAGGTGCCGTCAACCTATATTGCTATACAGGGTGACAGGCACCGCGCCGTCAACCTATACTACTATATTCGTCACAGGCACAGCGCCTTCCTATTGGTTGTTGTGCGTCACGGGACTTCAAAGGGACGAAACTGAACCCGTGCCAAAATGGCGACTTCCTTTTCCGTTTTAAAGCGCAGGTCTCGTTGACGTGACCCTGCACGTGCAAGCCTCAACTACTGCCGAATTTAATGTTGACTTATTTTTCCCATGTCCCATATGAAGATGTAAATTTGAATACAAAATTATTCTCATAAGGAGTACGTAGTATGGCGCTAAGTACAAAAAACGGGCACTATGATTAACTTGATTATCCTCACAATAGAGACCGCGCAGGTGGTTTTAACCAGCATTTGTCAGATTTTTGACCCGCGGAATCTTTTTCTTTATTTGTACTGTACATTTGACTGCATTCGCATATATTGCATCGAGTGATTGTTTTGTTTGTTTTCTGTGTTTGAAGACGAAAAAGAATACACGCTGAAGAATAAAGGATATCTACGCCTAGTGTATGACTCAGGCTGTCAGCTTCCGAAAATTAGAATTATGGTTTACCCTTGTGCAATGCTCCGCACTATTTTTTATGGTTGTTTCAAAGCCAATAAAAAAATAAACCCTTAATTGTTTTAATGCGTTTAAAGAATATGTATTGTGCAACTGAAATCAAATTCCTTTTTGTTTTTATGTTCTTTTCGTTTGGTGGAAGTTAACGAACAGCATATCATGCGGAGTCAATTTTAGCAAGTCTTTTTTTTTTTACAATTGAAATATTTTAAGTTTAGAATGCCCGAATGAATATGTGTCAAAGATAAAAAAAATAAGCACGTCATCAGTGTCACCGACATACTGAAGTAATACGGACCTTTAAATGAAAGGCGTTTATAGTTGTAGATGCAGCACTTTATTACCACTAGGGGGCAGACTATACAAACCGAAGTAACACTGCTTCCATAACTTGCATGTTTTGTTCATGGTGTAATTAATTTCCCTGGTATTTTTGTCTTTTTGCGAAAGCCTCTCAGCACTGCTTGTATCACACAAGTGAAAAATCTTTTTGTTAAAAGAAAGAGGACCCCAAAGTGCTTATTATATTTACACTTTCTAGCCATGTTCTCGACTGGAAAGAAACTCCTTATCGGGGATATTGTACATTATTTGCGTAGTTGTCACTTGACTACGGAAGTATACGGTTACAAATAGTCAATTGAAAATGCTTTCATATCAGACAACCACTCTGTTGAACTTCGTTATCTCAGCCACAGTTGACAAAAATGTAACCGTTTTGACGAGATGCTCATGCTGAAACACGGTTTTACGGGTCATTCATTCCTGGTGTATGACTGAAAATCCCTACAGTCAAGCACATATACATTAGAAACTTATTACATAACTGCAGGCTAAATCTCTAAGCTACTGCCACAGACATGACACACAACTTGTTTGGAAAAAAGTCAAGTCAAACTTTGTTGTCATTCCACATGTATAATTTATCATACATACATGGGACAAAAGTACGTTTGTTCTCAGACTGTAGTACAACATAGAACAACAGGACACACAAGGCCCGTATGATAGTATGCAAAATAGAACAAAAAATACACATGAGCCTGGTACATACAATAGAAATTAAATGGAAATATAGTGGTGCATACTGTGTGTGTGTGTGTGTGTGTGTGTGTGTGCGCGCGCACAATACACAAATAATCAAAAACAACATGGCGTACAACAAGTGGAGTGGTTGCACATAATTCCTCTATAATTATATCATAGGCATAGTAAAGACAGCAGTGTCTTTCAGTTTGCCTTTCAATGTTAACTGTAAGCAGTACAAAAATTATAACCGTGAAATTTGTAAAGGGTATAAAACTGTAAATCTGAGGATCATTTAAAGTGACAAGCAGTTTCTTAGTGATCGTATTGGTGATCAGGAGCACTGACTATTAAGAATCCTCACAGCCAGGGGAATGAAGTTGTTCCATATTCTGCTAGAGGTGGGACAAAGGCTCCTGTACCTTCTGCCAGATGGAAGGAGGACAAAAAGACTGTGGGATGGGTGGGTAAGGTCTTCAAGAGCACTGAAAACTCTGTGAGTATGCAGTGCTTTGAAGACGTTCTGTATGGAGGGCAGGGCGACACCAGCAATCTTCCCTGCAGTGATCACTGTCCATTGGAGGGACTTGCTGTTGGCCCTGTGGCTTCCGTACCAGATGGTGATGCAGTTGGTTAGTATGCTCTCAATGGTCCTTCTGCAGAATGTGGTATGGATGGTTGTGGGCACTTTTGCTTTCTGTAGTCGCCACAAAAAAGTGGAGGCACTGCTGGCCTTTCTTGATGACTGCCGATATATGAGAGGACTTGCTGAAGTCCTCAGTGATGAGTACTCCCAAGACGCAAAGAAAGCTGAGAAAAGTCATTTTTAAAAATAAGTTTTCGGATATCACTAAATAAATGGGAGTCCCATGTAAAGCTAATGTTTTCCTCAATTTTCTGCATGTCATTCTGCAAGAACTAAAATGTTCTTTGATACTGGGATGCTCTTGATCAACTATTTACTTTTAAAACTGTTAGAGATCAAAGTTATTTCAATATAAGGCTCATGAACATAAGGATTTCTTCAAAGCATCCTCACAGTGTTTTGTGTGCCTTGAGAGCTCTGTGTTTAGATCTTTCATTATTAAATGCCTACTGTAATCACACACGCCTTTTATATGCGTGCAGTAATACCGGTAATTATAGTAATTACAATCCAAATTGTAACCTGTAAATCTGTGGCATTGTTCAGAGTTTATTGTACGCTTTTCTCCACTAACGGAGCCACTCTTTTTGTTGCTTTTTTTTCAAGCCAATTATTTTAAACATTTGTTTTAGCTCTACTGTTGTGTTTGTTCAAAAATTTGAACTTTATGTAAGCGAAAATTCTGTTTAATATAGATCCTATTTATCCAAATAGCATGTTAGAATGTGATATGTTTGTACTTGGTGTTGCTATCAGAAGTGTATATTTTTAAACAGATAACATTGTCACAAAATGAACTATTTCCATTAAATGCCTTTAATTTACTCTGTGTATTTGTGAGAGCACTTATGGCAGATGTGAAGTTTAAAGCAGCTAACCCTGTGTTCAGTTTAGATTAAGTGGGCTCCAAACAAACATTTACTTCATTTACATTGAACTTTTGTTGGTTCTAAGGTAGACTTCCTTACTTCTTAGTAGTCAAAGGTTGCTTAGCCATGCTATTGCTTACCTGAAAATAATTAAAAATCTAAAAGAACAAGCATGAAGTTTATTAGGCGACATACAGTAAATTACAAATTATATTTAAAAAAACTAATGGATCAAGGCATCCTATCCAGTATGTCCCTCAGCTATGTGCCCTTTGCTGCCTGGGATAGGCTCCAGGGTAAAGGGTTAAAGAGCATTTTTTTCTGACAATGTTTTGAAAATCAGAGAGCATGTAATTGCGTATCATGATTGCGGACGTAGCTTTTGGTCTGTTTGTCATGGCTGTGTTTGCTCTTTGGTATTGTAATGGCGAAGTTCTTTTATTTGCCCTTGACTGCCTATGTCAGTAATCTTTAAACAGTGCAATGGAAAAGCTCCATTTTTATTGCCATCACAAATGCGTGTAAACAAATTCTATTCTAAAAATGGTGCTGACACAAGGGAAGCAATTAACATGAGCTCCACTATCATGGTATTTGATATTACGATATTTGCCTTTCTTGTTTTCTGTTGTGCTCACGTTACTGTGTCCTTTTCACGTCATCCACCAAATTGCCCTTCCACTCACTGCTAGGCCTGTCCACAGTCCTATATGGGATTGACTACTGCAGCATTCTGTTGGTGTTGCTCAGACTTGCCAGAATTCTGCTGTTCTCCAGTTGTCATCTGACTTCTGCAACCCTCATACCATTAACACCTCTACTGGCTGGACTTAAACATACCACGTTTTCATCTTACTGTAACACCCAGAATCAGCCATGTGCTTCCCCGATTCTCCCGCACTGAGTACTGACACCTGTCAATACTTATTGATGGCCTATATTAGCCTGTACCAGCTAGTTGCAAGGTATTGCATTTCTACAACAGAACTGAAGATTTCTGCTAGTCTATGTCTACCTTTGAATGATCCTTGTTTCAATTACGTCCTTTGCTGTTTTGGATTTGGCTGATTGTATTGTTTGGATCCCAATCGCCATGCTTCTACCTTCATTAACAATTTCTGGTTTGCCCACAGGATTTGGAAATTCCCTCCAGCTTCCTGGTTTGATCCTGTTTACTCATGACTCATGATTAAATCTCTGCTCATGGATTTGCTTGTGTGTCTTCATTACATATCTAACTTCAAAGAATATTTCAAGGTCACATAATCCTTGCATTGTGTATCATGTATATTAGCTTACCACAAATGCAATTATTCTGATATGTGGCAATATTTTTTTATTTAGTGTCACCAACTTCCAAAATCCATATAATACACAAAACAAGGCCTGCATGGGAAGTGTAGGGGGGTAGCTTCCCCTTTAACTGGTAAACAAAGCTGATCAGTTAAAGAGGTTGCAGCTTTATTGAATCCCATGTGATTCAAAAGTGTTATTGGCTGAAGACGAGGAGATTCTTCAGTGTTGATATACTCCTTCCTCCCTTCTCCTCAGAATCATTGTTGTAATATTGATCCAGTTCTGTTTTAAGATTACTTCTTTCAGGGATGTTTATCATTCTTTATTGCAGAAATGTCACAGCTAGATAGATCTCCAGGCAGAAAATCTGGTAAGTATTTTCTTATGAAACCCAGATTGTGGGGAAACGAGAATAACAGTGACATCGTCCACCTAACGGAGTACCATTTTTCTTTTTCTTGTCTATTTAAAAACACGCAAAAGAGCAACTTTCCTTGTAATTCACCTTTGACACCTTGCTGAACCCTGATTAATGTGCCTTTTCCAACTCACCTTGTTTTGCTTGTATTTTAGTTGGGTGATTTTATCTGTGACAAAGCAAGATGGTTAATGTACACGTATGCAGCTTACTGGGGTTGTTATTCATACACATATGAACAAACTGTAAATATCTGCATTCATAATGACATTTCATTAGTTTCCCAGTGACATATTTTTAAATTCACGTATTGCAACATTTCTTTTATTGCAGTTAGAAAGATAATTAATCAAAGTGTACTTGAATGAATCCATCATCCAAGTGCTGATCATGGACATCCTTAAGAATAACCTGGAGTGTAAGCCAAACGGCACAGCTTACATCATGGGGCGGCCTGAATGGCATGCTGATGCTAATTTCATAATAAATATGGAAATGTATGAATATTTTGGGGAAAAAACACCTGTATACAGTGAAGACTACACAAATCAATTTTAATTGGTTAGAATTACAAATAAACTGTCTCTTTCAGATTCAACCTTTATTTCTTTGATCTGTTGAGTTAAAAAACGTTTTGCTGATATTTGTTTTTGAGGGAAGATCAGTATCACAATTGAGTTGCACAGTTTCTTTTATCAAAAATATCGGCATAATTTTAATTCAAGCTTGATAATTAGTGAAATCAGAGGGGTGGGATTGTCACAAAGTGTTTACCTAGTCTTATTTTTGAGAAACATAAGCAACTGTAATTGTGTGATGACGCACTGTATTTGTATACAAAGAAAACACAAGTTTAACAGTATTCATCCAGTTGTCATTCATTTTATTTCATACAAATGACTTAATTAAAAATGTGTACCTAATATAAAAATGTTTTGACAATATAATTTTTCATTGTGTAAAACTGGTATATAGTTCACATTTCATGCAATCACATTGTAGGTAAACTGGTAAATAGCATGAGATTATTGTGCATTTTTCTTCCAAGGTCAGCATCACTAGCCACCACGTGGCACAATTATTGGTATGATGTGCGTGGAACTCAGGTAAAATCATTCTGACTTAAAATGCTTCTTGGTTTGTTTACTCAGTAATGTCTGTGTTTGAAAATGCATTTAGAGATTTGTGGGCACCAAGTAGGCCTATGGTGGGAATGTGAGAAGTGTTTGGATGAAGGTCATGGTTTACCAGTTGGTCTTCAGACCTGTCCTCACCTATGGACATGTGCTGTGAGTAATGAAGAGCAAAGTCACAAGTAAAAGTGGCTGAAATGAGGATCCGTGATAAGGTAAGGAGTTTGGAGATCGGGAGGAACCTCAGAATAGCTGCTGCTCTTTCAGATTGAGAGGAGTCAACTGGAGAGGTTTTGGTATCTCATAAGGCTGCCACCTAGTCAGCTCTCGAGGGAACTGCTATGGATTAGTCCTACTGGGCAGACACCATGGGGTAGACCCAGGACATGTTGGAGGGTTTACACCTTCCAGGTGGCTCCTGAATACCTACAAATCTCCCAGAATCCTGCAGTTACAGTCTGTGACTTTAGATAGTCAAATCTGCTCTGACCTCCTTGACATGCTGTCAGCATGTCTCTCACTAAGAGAAGTGGTTTGAATGTGTATGTATGGTTGCATTGTTAGAAACACAACATAGAAAACAGAAGAAAGGTTAGCTTGTCTTCTAATAAATATACTTGGCTTGACTTTTTATGTTCTCAGCTCAGACTATCAAAGGCAGAATGCTGTGAAGCTAAACTGTGATATCCTAAAGTGACCTAATATTTTATTGGCCACTGTACAAGTGCTGGTAAATCATAGGAATTCTTCAGTCTTCACAAATCCCATCTATCCCACCTTTCTCTCCATGAGATGCATGCACGCAAGCAGCCATTTACCCATCACCCCTTGAGCAGTGTTTGGAGTTAATGGTCTTGATCAACGGCAAAAAGTCATAGGCTCACTGCCAACTATGAGATTCAAACCTGTGACCTTCCAGACACAGGTACAGATTACTGTTTGAAAGAGCCATCCACTTATTATCAACAGTGTAACGATTTAAAGTGTTACAGGAAACAATATTTGAATAGTCTTCACCATGGTCTGTGTTTTTGTTTTGCTACATGGTTTATTGCAGATGTCTAGGAAGTCTGTTTTGCATGTTGAGTCAGTCCTGCTGTCGCTGACACACAGGACAGGATTTGGAACAGTAGAGTGGAGAGATGCCTGCCGGCAGGCTGAACCAAAGCTTCACCACAAGAGATCCACCAAACTGAAGCAAATCACAGCAGGTTGAATACAACTTTGGTAAGCTTCATTTTTAAACTTCCAGACGTTTTCAGTGCTAAGACTTCAGTTTTATAATTCTACTGGAAATACTGGGGGCTTTTCAGCTGAATGAAACAGCCACCACTGCCGCCCCCCTCCCGTTGTCCACCCCCAAGCTTCTTGCTTAATGTTTCGCTTGTGATTAAAGACCCAGCATTCCAGGCGTTTGAAGGCTTTAATTATCTGTAGTTCTTTATTGGGATAATGGATCACCTGTCAGGCCCATAACGGTGTAGGTCCTCCAGCTCTTCTTGCCTGGCCATCTTTTGACGTTTATACTGGGAGCTTGGCCATTCCTTCTCCTTAGAGTCTCCAGGCAATAGGCAATAAATCCAGAACTTTACGAGATGTTATTGTTTCCTGGCTTGAAGTAATGGGAATGCCATATTTACTGGAATCCAGGCTGAACCTAAATAAAAGACTTTGGAGGGGACCACAGTAGTTTAGAGTTGTGATGGGGCGAATGAAGCTTCAAAATCCAGTTATGCATTGTAGTTCCAGATAACCCTAACCACCATGGGTTTTGAAGCCTCATTTGTCCCATCACTAGTTTGGAGGTATATCACCTGGTATACACTCTTGACCACTATGGCCTTCACATCAGTATCTGCTAAAGTGACTTTTTTTACGTTTTACTTATTTAAACAATTAAATATGTTGTATTGACTTGATCCAGGTAAACAGCACTAGTTCTGGACAAACAGGGAGAGACTCAATCCAGAAACTCTTTGGTTTGTGGGCAGCTTACACAGTCATATGATATACAGTGCAATATGTAATATGGATAAACCATTTGTTGTTCCGCTGTACATTTCTGCTGTGGTCATAGTGTTCCTGGCTGAGAGCCAGTGTCAGTGCAATGCTTGGCAGCAGGTGAACTTGGCTTGTGATCAGTTGAAGTTTGAAATCAGTGGGTGGATTTTGTGAAGTGTGCAGAGTTAGAAGTGCTTAAGCAGAATGTGAAATAAGTTGTTTCTGTATAAACTGGCACCTGCTGCAGACTGGAAGTCTACTTAGAGGCTGGCAGTTGCTATCAAAACTTTTGTCTTACCAAAGCTATTCCCACTGTTTGCTGTCTTTCATGTATAATGGAGGCACTTTATTCATCTCAATTTAATTTCATGTACCCTGTCTTGGTCTCACACACGTACTGTATATACAGGTAAGAGCAAGTTTTAGGGTTCAGTCAGAGCATCCATTGCCAGCTGTTGTGGTTAAGGGCCTCACTCAACAGTCCAGTGATGATATGAGAACTCTGCCAGCCACGGGATTCAAACCAAGCCTGGACATGGACACAGGTCCTTAACCATCAAACCAAGCCTGGACATGGACACAGGTCCCTAACCATCAAACCAAGCCTGGACATAGACCCAGGTCCCTAACTATCAAACCAGGCCTGGATATGGACACAGGTCCCTAACCATCAAACCAAAGCTGGACATGGACACAGGTCCCTGACCATCAAACGAAGCCTGGACATGGACACAGGTCCCTGACCATCAAACCAAGCCTGGACATGGACACAGGTCCCTAACCATCAAACCAAGCCTGGACATAGACCCAGGTCCCTAACCATCAAACCAAGCCTGGACATGGATGCATGTTCCTAACCATCGACACCCCATAAGAATTGCAAAGCCAGGAAAACTGTTTGGCTAGTCGACCTTTCCATCTGGACATGAAAGTGTCTCAAGACAGCATTTGGGACTCTGCAGAGATTATAACTGTCTCTCTGCCTGCGTGTTCATATGCGATTGGAGGTTGCTAGGCGATATTCACAAACACATTGCTGCTGGTTGTTCGTCGAGTAGCCTTTTCTTCTGGCACATTGTTTAGCTGGGTCATTCTTGAAAGGCAAATTCCCCCCTCTGCTCCCTCCTCGGAATCTCAAGCCCCCTTTCCTTTTGGGAATGGGTGAGTCTCTAACACTGAGACTCCTTCTGGTCCAGCCAATTCATGGAGAAATTATGTAGCTATTTAAGGAACGCGTTTCCATGTGGAAAGGCAGCCTTTTCATGGATGACTTTGTTCACAAGTCAGGTCTTGTGTGAGCTACTGTATCAATGGCCTGTTTAACGGGAACCAATGCTATAAAAAAATTTGTAACCAGAGTCTTTCTGCTGATAGTTCAGATGCTTCCACCATGTTTAAATTGTGCACTTTTAGATCACAGATAATTTCATTTATCCTTTTAGAAGTATTTTAAACTTAGCTATACTTTAAAAGTAAATAGTATTTTCCACTTCTCGTCAGTGAACACACAGCATAGTAGTGTGTTAGGTCTCAGTGTCGGTGAGTTTTAGTGGGTTGTGGGCGGAGCCAAAGCAGGTTCTTGTACCCCTATGCCTCACTGCCTTTTTCTACTACTGCTCCTCCCCCAATTCTGGCATCCTCCTGTCATTTAGGCTCTGCGGAGGCGGGATTAGGGTGAGGTGCTGAGGGGGTGGGGGCCTCCTATGTGCTCCCCCTTCCAACTCCGTCTCCACGGTCACAGTGACGGCACTGCCGGCATGGCCAGCTCGGTTGAGGACCGTCTTGATGGTGCCCCACACAAAGTGGAACCCACATCCCATAAAGAAACATATGCCAAAGCCAGACGATCTCTGTCCCGGCCAGAGGAGGAAGACGAGGATGAAGAGGATGAAGAAGAGGAGGATGAGGAAGAGGAGAAAAGTGCCCTGCCAGTACCAGAAGATCTTGCCCCTAAACTCTCTGACCTAGACTGGGTTGAGGAACGATTCCGGATAGACAGAAAAAAACTGGAGGCAATGCTGCTCAGTAAGTTGACAGTGTGAGATTAAATTCAACTTGGTGTCCATGGAGCCTGTATGGCATGGGCCTGCTTTGGTCTTTACAGAGATTTACATTGTGGATCTCCTCTGAAATCTTCTGAGTTTGTGGCCCAACTTTTCAGTGCATTCTGCTCTAAAGATGCCAGTTGTTCTTCCATAACTTGCCTCATTTGCAGCATATTTGCTGACTGCTTACCAGATGTCCAAGCTGTTGCTGGGGTACCCTGTATTACATACTTTCCTTACCATTTTTATCTTTGTGTGATTCTTTTGACTCCATAGGTAATGACAAATGAATATGACAAGTCAATATGTATGGCTGACAGAAGCAAATTGTCACAGAGATACCGAGTAGGTTTAGGTATCTGTCTCCCAGTTGTGTGTGTCTGTGGGAGGGGGGATCTTTTTACTGCTAGACAAGTTGAATTTGGGGGGACGAGCCGGGGGGCTGTTTGCGTCAGCTGGGTTTTTGTCTGTGTGCACACTGCCACACCGCAGCGCCATTCCTGAGCCCCATTCTGCGTAACCTATAGTGACAGGGTCAGAGATCACTAGGGGCGCATGCTGCTGGCGGGGGTTACAGCGGTGCTTTAAATTGTCCTGCCCTTTAAACTGCACTCCTGTGATAATGTTTTTCCTTTGTCAAACCACCTTGGTGTGTGGGCAGTATGGTGCACAAAACAATGAGCAAAGATGCAGGACTATAAAGTTGATTCATGAATTGCAGGAGTCGACTTCTATTCAAATTGTTTATTTCCATATCAGTAATTATTATTATTCTATAAATTAATGTTCCCATTCTTGCTTACACTTATCTCAAGGGTGCTTATACAAATTTTTTTTTTTGCTAGGCTACGGTTTCTATAATTATTATGACCCTCTGCTGGCTGTGCTGCGTCTCTTAAGGCCATTTTGTGGATTAGGGATTTCTGCATATTAAGCACTTGTAAATGGTAAGCCTTGAGTTATTCTACTGTGCCAAGAGAACTTTTTTTTCCTGTTAACAAAGTTTAAATGAAGCCCACATTTGTGGCCGTGAGTCAGACTTGGCTGAGTGTCGCTTGCATCATCTTTTGCCGTGTGGCTTGACACACAATGAAATTTTGGAACATTTCATGTTCCTCTGTGTTTTAGTACAGTGTGATTAGGAAATAGTGGTAAAACATGGCCGATCTAAGGGATGAACAAGCATCAAAGTTTGTAAATAACTTCTCACTGCCAATATTGTGAGCATTCAAGGTTTACCCTGATGCCACTTCGACTGGTGTAAGTACGCCTTTAGGAGGGCTTTGGTGTGGTATGTAGCTATCGATCAGTAAAGCTGCATGACAGGTGTGTGGCATGGTGTAATGCTGTTCTCCCTGCTGTTATTTCATAGCCCCTCCCGATGAGAATGGCTTGACTGGGGAGGAATTCTTCAAGAAAGTAAGTGGAAAGGAAGAGTCTCAGTTCCACTGCACCTTGACTCTCCAATTAGCATCCTCTGAGCTGGGGATGGTTTCATGACACTTTCTGATAGAGGTGACGACTGTGTACTTTGAGATTATAGTGGGTGTTGAGCTGGAAGTGTGAATATGACACTTTCGGTCTCATTGTGAAGTCCTCTCACCGGGAGTTTCTTCACAGGTGATGATAGAAACCAACACCCAGATTAAATGGCCTTCCAAACTGAAGATTGGAGCCAAGTCAAAGAAAGGTAAGATAACGGCTGACTCATTACACTTGAGTGCGAGTTATTAGCACTCTATAGATAGAGTGGAGATTGCGGGAAGTGTCGGCTACATTTTATGGCTTGACAGCTGGGTTTTACCAAAATTATATGGAACGAGCAAATCCGTTGTCTCTCATAGATCCACATGTAAAGGTTGAAGGAAAGCGAGAAAATGTTCTGGAGGCCAAGAAGAAGATTTTAGATCTTCTGGAGACAAAGGTGGAACCTTCACTGGTTTTTTTTTTACCTTCATGCTATCTAATCTTTGTGAACCAAGATTTTAAATGTTTTTTTCTTACCAAGGTCTATGCAATTGATACTAATAATGAACTATTACGACTTTACACACCAGACTTGTTAAAATTATTTACTAATATCAGAATTTAGCTTGCTTCATTACTAAATATGACTTATATACAAGTCATATTATAACTGTATTTGTTTATATATCCATCTTAATATGCTAAGTCATCATATTGTATTTTTCTGACTGTGTACAAACAAATATATAGAATTATTATTATTTACTTAGGTTTTATATTTTCATAATTAAGTTCAGTGGTAAACCTCATGACTTTCTGCGTTGAAATGACCGCATACCCCTCATGCCCTGGAACTTTCCTCAGGTGAACAAGGTAACCCTAAAGATCGACGTGACCCATACGGAACATTCTCATGTGATCGGAAAGGGAGGCGGCAACATCAAAAAAGTGATGGAAGTAACGGAGTGTCACATTCACTTTCCCGACTCCAATCGTCACAATGCTGCTGGGGAGAAGAGCAACCAGGTACGTCACAGACCATTTATCCAGAAGACAATGCCTTAGGTGACGACAATGAGCAACTAACAACTGGGGACTGTTGTGACACCTGTACATCTTAATACAGAAATAGGGCACTTAAAATGTTTTACTGTTTTACTGCAGTTCATCCTGCTTGACTACTTCCTTTTCCACCTGCCAGGTGTCAATTGCGGGACCAGTAGAAGGAGTGGAGTCAGCCAGGAAGAAAATACGAGTAAGCTATTAGCAATAGAGGAGACTCTAGTATGTGTGTCACACCCTACAAGAAAGAACATTAAGCAGGAAAAATTAGTCCACTATGTCAGTATGTTCCCAATGTGGGGAGACAAGGCTGGTGTGTGTTTTAATCTAATGTGTCTGCATAATGGGACGTGGTAGGAGAATATTATTAAATATTCTTATCTGCAAAAAAGGGGCCTCACTGAAAAAAAACCTGCAAACCACTTCACTAGGCAGTTATGTGTTCCCTGCTGTGCTGAAGAGAAAAATAAGTGGGCCTAGATGCTGACTGCATCTTTACTTGTGACTTGCATTTGCTTTCACACTCATATTTATTTGATAGAGGAGCTTGTCTAATGGTGACACATGGGTCAGTACATACAATAATGAGTGCATTAGATAGACAGCATTGTTGCCGGCACACACCATAATTGGCAAGAGTGACAAATCTTGTATTATGTTGTTCCTTATATCCATTCATCTGTCTTTCTATCCATCCATCCACTTCCGAGGGGCATAGCTTTGGTGAGCTGGAGTCTATCAAAGAAACACAACACACAAGGCAGGGGGCACCTTGATTTGGATGTCAGTCCAGTGCCGGGTGTGCTGCCTTCTTACGCTGCTAAAGTGGTATTCTATGATATAGCAGTATGAAACACAATGTGCCAAAGAAGAGCCTGTGTGCTGACTTGAAATGCAGAAATAATAATCCCATAATATTATCAATGATGGTAGCCAAAGATAAACATTTAAGCAGAACTCCTGGAAACAGGATAATTAAAATAAAAAATCGGTGGATTAAAATGCAGGGGATAACAGTGAATTAATTGCATAAGAAACAGTGAGGTTTCTCAATCTAATCTAAGATCAGACTCTTGATCAGTTCCGGTGAAAAATGCAGACTAAAGTAGGAAACGTCCAGGTGAGCTTTGAGTCATTTCTTAAGGGAGGGGAGTTCTGCAGTTTTTGGTCAAGGTAAAAAAAAACAAAAAAAAAAACGAAAAGCAGAAATTTTAATTTCTTTTTTATGGCTGAACTGTGCTTTGTAGAGGGTTGCAAAGGAATTTAGTGTTTTGGAAATAGAAATCGAATCTGCTGCAATTTTAGACTTGAGTTTTAAAAATGAGGTAGAGTTTAGTGTTGTCATTGCATCAATGATTTAAGAATTTGTGAGAGGATTTGGAACCCAAAGATATAGGGTAACATGAAAGAAGTCAGGACCCAGAATCGGTGTCTCTGGTGCTCCATGTTTTCAGATCTCTGTTTTTTTGTATTTCCAACACAAGATTGTTAGTAGATCTGGGCTCTTTTTCTACACAGGACCTCCAGCCACTGGTTTTGACCTTTGACCTGCCGATGGTGCTGACCTCTCAGGTCATGCCGGAGGTCACATCCCCCGTGGTCCAGCACGTGGCGCAGACCTTCGGTGTGGGCATCAGCTTCCGGCAGCAGCCCAGGTTCTACGGTTGCAGCTGCATAGTGCGCGGTCTGCAGGGGAACTGTGTGTCTGTGAAGGTCAGAACACTTACTTGTGTCCCTGATTTGTATACAGCTGATGTCCCTTTATAGTTAAATATTCTCCCTACAATTCCCTCCCTTCCACATCCTAACACATTGTTTTTGCTCACCAACCCATCCACTCATAGAACATCCCAGAGTGTGGATAATATCTTGTTCTCTCATCTCAGGCTTAACCTGTAAGCAGTCAGAGGTGTGAGACATTGTGTTAGCTGTTCTTCTATCTGACTGAAATCTGTTCCCTGATCCTCGACCCCCTTCCTGTGACAGAAGGCCATCTGCATGTTAATGGAGATGTTCCTGGGCCCAGAAAACCATGTGACAGTCAGCACCCAGCTGGATATTAGCCCGCAGCAGCACCTCCTTCTCCAGGGCCACGGCGGGACGAGCTTCCTCACTGTTATGCACATGACCCAGACCCAGATAATCCTGCCAGATCTCAGCTCCCCTCAGAATCCGCCCTCACTGCTCATCCAGGGACATCCAGATGGGGTTTGTCTAGCCCGGCAACAGCTCCTGGTGAGTCAATAGACAAGGGCTATAGAGAACAGTGTTCTCCAGTGAGGAGCCAGTGGAGTGACCAGCACTATACACGAGGGCCAGGCTTGTTTTTAGACAGTTAGAATGACTCCTTGGAGGAACTTGGTGTCCTTTGTCACAGACAAATCTGTGAGTGTTAAAGGTTCTGTTTGGTATGTGTCTGATCTTGTTTAACAAGTGTATGTTATTGTCTTTTGGCTTCATAACGATATTTTTGCAATATGACTTCAATGACTCATCTGTTGCACGGCACTGAGTGGCCATGTAACTCCCAGTACTTGGCTGTGTTACAGAATTTCTTTGAGACACAGGGCTACCCTTTTAGCTCTTTTTTTTTTTCATTGCAAAGGACTGTCTGCCAGTGAGCCTGATGTTTGACATGAGAGAGAATGGGGAGGCGGACCCTCGCAAGCTAAGTCACATAATGCAAAATTTGGGCGTTTTCATCAGTGTCAAGCCCAAGGTCAAGCAGACTGCCAAGGTATGTTCAGAACTCATGATGGTTCAAATGCTGTAGTAGGACAAGACATGTGATTGATATAATTTTCATCATTCCTTTCTGCCTCTGTTGTACTCAATCTGTATTTTCATCAATATTCATGAGGAGTCTGAATTTTGTATATTTTTATTCAGGATGAACAGAGATTAGGGTGATATTACATGTGTCAACAGCGATTAGAATCAAATCCAAAAAGGTAATGGCCTTACTG
Source organism: Gymnarchus niloticus (assembly GCA_009936485.2). NCBI lineage: Eukaryota > Metazoa > Chordata > Actinopteri > Osteoglossiformes > Gymnarchidae > Gymnarchus > Gymnarchus niloticus. Next base: position 2,964,400 of record JAACJT020000002.1, on the reverse strand, counting down.
CAGATGAATATTCATAAGCTTTTGACTTTACTCAAATCAGCGGACTCCACAATACAGACATGGCACATTGGATGCTTCCCATCCCCCTGAGTTGATTGGTCCTGTCTGTAGTTGTGAATGCACTCCTTTCTCCTGATTTGATTGATGTTATCTATAAGCGTGAATGATTCCCTTCTACCTGAGTTGATTGATACTGTCTGTAGGTGTGAACTTAGCCCTTTCTCCTGACTTGATTGATGCTGTTTCTAAATGTGAATGATTCCCTTTCTCCTGAGATGATTGATGCTGCCTGTGAGCGTGAATTCTCTCCTTCTCACCGAGTCGCTAAGTTACGCGTGTTGCTGTCTCATCTTGCGTCAGTTGGTGCTGTCTGTAAACACTTGTGCTTCATGCACTCAGTCCGTGGTGGTGAAAACCCTGGAGAAGAATGTGGGCAACCTGTACGAGGCTCGCCGTCTACTGCTGAAACTGGACCCCAGTGAGGTCACCGGCGTCACATTAAAGCCCACCTGTGACATCACTTCAGCCAGCCTCAACAATCATTGGCTGAATCTGATGATACAACAGCTCCGGCTCCCTGATCCAGGTACAGCCTATCACACTGTTAAAAACGCATAATTTCTCTACCCCGCATTTAATGAATGCAGGTCACGTGACAGCCTCTACTAGTTTCTTGTATATGTCCTTCCCGCCATACAATATACCTCATTATGTTGGGGGGGATTATGTCTGAACGTTTACTCAATTTACACAGACACACAAAATCTACTTACAGCCAAACACGCATGCTAATTCAGTCCCCGCTCGCTTGTTTTAACACAGTCTGTCAAGCAAGTAAACAAAACAGTGAAGATATGCGAACTCGACAAACATGGAGTGCTGAAGAGATGTTATTCTTTACTGGGACTGTGAGGAGGGATCAGCAACCAGTAACACTGTGCTCATCCACACACGGGCTGTGGTGAAGTGCTGACCGTTATTTTAAAGAGGCTTTCCTCTATCTGCAGCTCCCACCGCTACACCCGAGGGAGTGTTAGCCAATCCACAGCAGGTGAAGCCCCACCTCTCACTGCCACCAGGTCTTTCTGTTGTGCAGGAGGAGCATATGACAACATTAAAAGAAAGAGAACCTAAACTGGAGAAGGTGTGGTGATTAATCCGTCTCACATGTAACTGATAAACTCATGCCTAGTAACATGATTGTGATGCTAATTAAGATTTTGCAATGCAGCAATAACGTTTAAAGACCTGATTAAATTCTGTGGTTTCTTAAAATTAACCACCAAGCTACTAAATTGTTATAAAATGTAATTGAAAATAATATTCCACTAAGTTTAACAAATCAATTAAATCATTAATTGCAGTATAAAAATGATGAGTTCTAGAGTGTGATTAGGGGTTTCACCAACTAGGCGACCAGACAAACCACTGTTGCTGATTATTATGATTTATGACTTAGTTATGACTCTTATGACTACATAGTTGTACAATTGAGTAATATACACACTGTTTTCAGCAATTCTGCAGTTTTTTTTTTACAGAAATAGTGCAGTCTGTGATTTGATGAGTGTACCATGCATTTCAAAGGCAGCCACATTATTTTTTATACTTTGTGTCAGCTTGCCTTATCTACTACTGCAGTGTTATGTCATTTTTTCAGTCTGAATTTGGTACGACTGGTCTTTCATTGCCAAATGGCAAAGAAATTTGTTGTGCATTACCTGAGGTTTTGTCAGTTTCTGACTTATAGCTGTCTTAGGTTTTGGAGGATAAAGGTCAGCTGAGTTTCTCAGATCCAGGAAACTCCATCCTTGGAGGTCAGGGATTGGATGTCAGAGGAGCGGCTGCCTATTTGAGTAGACGAAACAGTCAAGCAGAAGCCATAAGAGACCAAAACCCAGATGGAAATGCTCTCTTGTCACACCAGGTGGCGCCCCAGAATACTTGCAAGCAGTAAGCCCAACCCTCGATTCCATGGATACAAAGGTTACCACACATTTCATTTACCAACTGTTCATGGAAGGAAAATAAACATCTGTTTCAAGATCACATGACAAATGACCTCTTGTAGCACCTTCACGAAGGTTGATTATGTTAATGCTGATTTATGAAATTTCCCGAGACAACAAACATCTTACTGTGAAACATATTTAATTTCTCACTCTGAAATGTGAATACATGTAATGTATCATCTGACAAATAAAATACATAGATACAGTTTGCATGTGTAAATGGAAAATTGCTCTTTTCTTACAGAATGCTAAATGCTCGGTTAAACTCTTCAAGGACAGAGAGAAGAAATGGGACCAAAGAAGACACAATTCCAACAGCTTCCTCTTCCACAGCCAGTGAGGTATGGCAGAGATTCTAGATGCAATAAAGTATAGTTTTGATTTTACAAGCAGCAGACAGGTTCTCAAAAGCAATCCTGTGTATTACCGCTTTAATACTGGAAGGAGTTTGGCATATTTGGCTATTTATAAGAGTTTTTCCCAACCTCACATTGGCACCACCAAGTAATATCACAGCAAAAATATTATTTTTTCTGCTATGCTGAGAAAATCAGTGGGTGAGATATAATCGCTATCTGCTTTTCATTATACTTTCATCAGGAGTCAGTTGGTCTGATTACTTTTGTTTTTCTACTTGATTACATTTCTAGTGAACTCAATGACAGAAATATTAATCTGACATTGTATACAAATGCCTGAAGAAACGGCACATCAGTATGCACTGAGCTGCTCTCTAGCTTATCTTCCAATGAATGACAGTGATAGACTAAGACAGAACACCAAATTGAAATGCTTGTGTGGAAAATATAACAGTACATAATAAGTCTATGCTGGTTCAGTCTAGATTTGATGTGGGTCCAATTAGTTTGGGGCTCTATGTACTGCAGGCAATTCCCAGAAATGCCAGGCTATCACCATGTCTGGAATTAAAAGCCAACAGTGGAACTGGGAGTGAGTTTGAGTACTGCAGAATTTTGACAAATTGGTTTGCCACTCTTCTGACCTTTTGGAGATAGAATTTTACATGTGTCTGATTCTTGCACATTTTCACACGTTGCCCCCCAAATCAAAGGTCATAAGACAGATGATATATTTATTTTGGAAATAACAGCAGAAACCATCTTAACACTTTGAGGACAGACTCAAGGAATCAACTTCTGGAGTCTCTGTTTCTCAAGTAACCTAATTTAATTTCTACCTGTTTCTGTTTATTTGTTTACATTGTTCTAGGATTATGACTACGAGATGAAGAGGCTCCTGGCAACGAGAGGTAGGAATTTTCCTTTGATTTATATTATTGTTCTGTCGGATTTTGCTGCATGCAAAGACCAGATAGGGGAGAGGTATTCATGCATGCTAAACAGGATCTGAATTACAAACAGATCTTAAACAAGTACAGCACTATCTTTGAATGTCAATCATTTTAGTCACATACAAATGTTTTAGTCAAAGCTATCATTCGACTGCTTGAAAAAACAAGTCCTGTTTGTCTTGTTGATCTTAGGGGCCTGTTGGCTCTGATTTTAGAGCAACACTGATGTCATGTTTGTGAGATATTCCTCTTTAGTATTATATTAAGTGCTAGCTGAGCTTCACTGGACTACTGTGCCTATTTTATGCTTGTTAGTCAAAGGAAAGCAGGCATTAAACAAATAATACATGTTTGTCCTAAGTCAAATTATTATAAATCCCCTTAGTGTTTTACCAGATTATGAATTATCATTTGAATACACTGTCTGCCTCTTGGCCACTGAGATATGCCAGAAAAATGGTAGAAAAAGATAAGGTCATTTGGTGTGTTTACTTGCTGCTCATTTGTCAACCAGAGCCGAACAGCCAGCTTGATCCTTGATAACAGAATTGCTAACTTTGCCTGGGGTGGTGCTGCGTGCCATGTGACACCAACGGCATCTGCTGACTGAAGCGTATTTGTTATGTGCGTCTGTTTGTGGCCACATGTCGGTCTGTGGAACCTGTGTGTGTCTTGTTGATTGCCGCATGTTCTCAGCGATGCAGAAGAAGCCAGTGGAGACAGAAGTGAGGACTCCGACCGACACGTGGAGCGGTCTGGGCTTCTCCAAGTCCATGCCCACCGAGGCCGCTAAGGAGCTGCGATCCATCAGCCGGCGGAATTACAAGTCATACCTCGGCACTGCTGGCTCTCAGGTTTTACAGCCATTTCATCGGCATAACCTTCCCTCCAGGCATTTTACTTACCTTGCCAGCGTTGTGCCACCATACAGCTACTTCAGTTATTGTAGCTTGAGAAACAGAACCTTCCTGAACGGTTTTCTACATGAACTGTAATTATGCTTCTTAAATAATGGCACATTACAACGAGCCTAGATAACCAGCCTCATCAATGCTGCCCTACAGCTACAATCTTACCAGAAGTGCAAAAAATGTAATTTAATTTCTCCATAGATGTTTTATCAAAATGAATGTATGGTCGATGTTTGAATAAATGATGACTGAGTGCAGGCTTGATAGGTAACACAATTTTATGTAAAATTGTGACTCCTCCTGTTTTTCCCGCAATGCTGTCATTTTGCCTGCCTTCCCAGGTGGGCAGTGGGGCTTCTCCTGAGGAAAATATTAAGCTGTCCAATCTGTTAAACCTTGAAATGAGCAAAGGCTTGTTTGAAAAGTGGATATAGGGTTACCGTGACTGGAAGCATTTTAGTCTGAATGCATAATTCATAAAAGAACAGTGCTTTGAGTAGATTAAAGAGAATGAAGAGAGTGCAATGTAGAGGTCATGATTGAAAGAATTATTCAGTAAGCCTCAGGTATATAACAGGGCAAGAGACAGGAGATGAGGGGAGAATGACATGAACAGAAGTGTTCCTTTTCGCACAGACACACACAGACCTGCACACAAAAATCCACGTACCTGCTTGTATGGTCTGCCTATGCGTGCATTTTTGTGTGCAGGTCTGTGTGTCAGTGCGAGTGTGTGTGAAACTGATTCGTGTATCTATGTGTATTTCGGCTTATGTATATGCAAAGCCTATGCGAGGAATACATCGAGCCTCTCTTTGACTTCCCGTCTCCTCCATTCCAGATGTGGACGCCACAAAACGGCAGGGATAGGACTCATAATGGGAGTGACTCCGAGAACTGGCGGCAACGACGAGGATCCTCGTCATCCTCCTCTACGTACTCTTCATCCTCTTTGAGCTCCTCTTACTCCTCATCTTCCTTTGCATTGTCAACCTCCAGGGCCTCAATAGATGAACCCAGTGAGCTTCTGCAAACCCTGTGATAACTGCTGTAATGGCTAACGTGCAATAATGAATGCTAATGTGTCAAAATAGATCTCTGCTACCTCAAATTAGAGCAGGAAGTTGTAGTGGAAAAACTACATCCAGAATTTATAATTAGAGTTCCATCGCAACAGGAGCCAATGGTTTATTTCTTATATTTTGCAAAGAAAAAATAATGAGCTGTATTGTGACAGCTAAATTAATAATCCAGACAAATTACCATCACAAAGATTTGAGAGTTACAGTATATTACATTTTGAACTAAATAAACATATTGTATGAGCAGTTACTCTGTGCTCTGTAATGTGACTGACCTCTTGACCTCTCCTCTAGCAATGGACAGCTACTTTGAGGGTCTGTCTTCTGAGAGTAGGGTGGGGCTTCTCACCCATGACCTACCTGAGCTCTTAGGCCAATTGGGCCTTAGCAAATATATTGACATCTTCCAGCAGCAGGAGGTACGGTAGTGAAACTATCATGCTGTCATTGTCATACTGTCATAAAACTTGAAAACATGCATTTACATTAATTTTCATAGCTGGCACTCCTGTGTAAAATTTTTACCCATTTACTGTGTTGGACGTTTTACTAAGACAATTTGTCTTAAGTGTTTTACTCAGGAGTACTACCAGAAAGGCACTTAAGGGATTCATCAAGTTTTGCTTTACGAATCCACATCCTTAACCACCACCTACTACCTACTGAGAAAGTGTTCACTACCTGTGAGAAGTAGCAGACCATGCCATTTCACATCGAACTGCTACATCCATCATTATTATTGTCCAGCATTTTCTTACCAGTTCTGGTACAGTTGTCAGTTGAGAGAACGATTTATTTGGCTGAACCGATACTCTGCAGGACCGTTCACATCCAGCATACCTGAGATGATACAAAAGGGGGAGTATGTGGATTCTGGAAATACTCTTGTTTTCAGAACTCCACTCAGAGAGCGTTTGGTTAGATGCTCAAATGGAATGAAAGCCCACAGCATTGTGGTGCAGGTACTATAGAGTAATTTAATTCTAGTAATCTCCTCCAAACCGTGCCTTCCCTCACAGATTGACTTCCAGACCTTCATGACTCTGTCTGATGCTGACTTGAAGGAGGTTGGCGTTTCCACATTTGGCGCCAGGCGGAAGATGCTCTTGGCCATAGCCGGTGAGGCACTGCGTGGGGGCAGAGGGGGTGCATCTTGGGCATTCCTCTAATGCTCCTTCCCCCTGGAAGGCTCTGATGCATTTCTGAAACTGTTCTCATCTTTTCTAAATTTTCTCATGTGGAACAGCGATTAGAACACTCCTCGGAAAATGCCAGCATGAATCATCCTATATCTCCGCTTCGTCCATATGTGCCGGAGCTTTGGTCATTTATTCACTTATTTATTTATTTCTGTATTAATTGCCTGCCGGTCCTTTATCTGTCTTTAATCACCATGTTTACAGCGTTGCAGGCATCCTTCGGTCCTCACTCCGTCCCATCGCTGCTTCGGTTGCGAAGTTGATGATTTTTAGATGAGTTTAGAATGGTATCTGTCATGTTGCACTCCCCTCACGCTGTGGGATCTTATTGCAATCAGATAAGTGTGGCCAACTTTAAACATCAAATGAAATGTGCACAAAGGGAGCAAGCTAGGATTTTTGTTCAAATGCCTCATTGTAATATAAGATGAAAACCCCGTAGTGGACCATGATTGTGCAAATTAAGGAGAAATTAGTTTAATTATGGAGCCTGTTCATGCATGCACTCTTATCTTGTTCAATTATTTGAGGAAAGAAAGGTTTTTTTTTTTTTGTGGTTTTAAGCTTCCAATAGGAGGTATCAGTACAGTAATTTATATTTTGAGCTGCAGTGTTTACAGAGCTTAACTGACCCAAAAAATGGATGTTTTATTCTGCAAATCTTTCGAGCAACTGTGATCCAGTCTCTGCAGGGTCTTCACACATTTACAGCTCCAGTTCTGCTGTTTGGATCCAAGAGGCTGAGACTTGGAAGACCTGATCACTGAGAGGTATGAAAGCTGCCCTTTCCCTTATTGGCCTCCATTAAACAGTTTCTCTACTTTTCTGCTCCTTCTATTCAGATCTGAAAAAGACCAAGTGGAAGCCCACAGATTCACCTGTTGTGAAGCCGGCCTACTTAGAGGGTGGAGCCAGTGGCCGCCTCCCACGGATCATGGATATAGATGACGCCACTCGGAGCAGTCATTGGTGAGGGTGATGTTTTCCCACCCCAGCTTGTGGCTGTCGTTTGACACTTTTAATTTCCCAAAATCCACCAGGGGATCAGGGTCACAATAATGACTGTTTTCAACATGTTGCTTGGGTTGCAGCATTCTGCTATGCTATTTGGTCACCACAACCTTTGTAACCCATAAAGCACCTGGGTGACATAACTATTTGTTGTTCTTTCACACTACAATCAGAACATGCTGGGAGGCAATCTGATCGTTTTTTTTACAAGTGGGGAGGATAGGACACATGATGGTTCCCCCCCTTTTTCATGAGGTGACCACCTGGAATATTTCTCCACCAAAATTACAGGTTATGCTTTACTTTGATTCTTCACTTGATTATTCTGAAGATATCTTGATTTGAGTCCTTTCGTGTGGATTGCTATGTGTCCCTGGTAGCAGTCTTCCATGAGCTTGTGTGTGATGGAAAATGTGGAGAAAGATGTTCTGACAGGGAACTTTGAAAACATCTCTTTTTCGCTTCATGCCTGCCGTGGGCATACCTGTGCTTACCATTTAAAGATCAGGCACATCTCCTACTGTACTGTGAAATAGGCTAAAGCTGTTTGTCTGGACAGTAAGTGTATATTTGCTCAGAAAGAAAAAATAAACACTATCATTAAACTATAAATGAATAAACAGTAATACAATTAAAAGTAACAAGAAAGTGAAATTACTGGGTTGGGTGGACAGAACACAGCTTTGGTTCCCAAACCCCTCCTTGGGGACATCCCAGCCATTCTATGCATTTGTTAAATTTCACCACCAGCTCATTTAATTAGTTATTCATTTAATTTACTTCAAGGGGCATTTATTAGCCAAATGATGTGCACTACTGGTTGAGTTTGACAGATGCCTGAGTGTATTGGATGATAACTGGAAATTCTGAGGCGACTTAAGGAGGGGTGTTGAAATCATTAAGCTGACACACTTTGACAAACGTGACATCTGTGTTGTACACCAACCCAAACCTGATTTAAACATAATTTTCTTTGTCGGCCTAAGACTTCAGGGAAATACTGTACCCGTCCTCTAAAAAAACGTGTTCTGTTCTGTGCAGTCAAATCACACAGCCATTTCACTCCTGTCTTATATGCCTTGATTATTTGCTAATACCCAACAGAACCCAACAATCACTCATACACGCATGTATTCCATACCTCGGCAGTACTGGAGGACATGGAGCGTAAAGAGAAATTGTATAGGCCTTAACTACAAAATCCATGGATCAGGGGCCCAATGAAAAAGAAGCTGTGGTGGTACGAGTAAGTTCATCTAGTGTGACCAGGATTATTCAGAAAATGCCAGTATACACTGAAGAAGACAATGGGGCTTTAAAAATCTAAAATAAAACCAGTAGGACCAGTCATGGAACATAGTGTTTACTCTTCTCTCTTTTTTTTTTTTTGAAAATCTTCCATAAGTCAGACCTTAGTACTCTGTGTATTTGTGACAACCTGAATAGGTGGAGGTGAAATCTGTTTTAAAAAGGAATTTGTCTATCCATAAAGTAAACTTGAAGGAAATTAAATATAACGTATAGCTCATTATAAAGTTCACAGAGTTGACTACACCTTATTTGATATTTATTCTTCATTTTTCACTGACTTTACCTTGGTCACATTGAAATTTCCTGATTACCGTCTGGTAGGTTTCAAATCACAATACATGCACCATGGGACTTTATTACAAGCACAGTCATGCAGTGTGTCAGCACAAAATATGGTCTATGTTTTAAGCTGAAAAATCTCTGCTCTGGAGGTTGCTGTCTTTGGGAGAATGGCAAACCATTGAACTTCTCCACTATGTAGGTAATCCAAAGTCCAGATTCAGGGCTGTAGGTGTGGCTTGAAAGTTGGTAGGAACCAAAACATTTGCAAAATTTTCTTTGATTAAACATGTATTTTCAGCTTTCCTGAAAGTTGGTCTGAACATATTCCTATCATTGCTACCTAAATCTTCACCTATGTCAGAAACAGATTTCTATATACAGAATATTTATAGAAGTATTCACTTTAATGGTGTTGTCACAGCAGCTTTTATTTCCTTTAAAAGGTGTGCTTGCTATCAGGGGCTACAGTGGCTTAGTGGTTGCTATTGTTGCCTTGCAACTCCAGAGAAAGGAGGTTCCAATCCCTTATTGACTCTGTACTGGGAGTTTGCAGGTTCTCCCTGTGCTTTGCAGGTATCCCTGTATAGTCCCAAGACATGCTATTTAGACTAATTGACATCTCTAAATGATGTGCCCTGTGATGTGCCCTGCAATGGCTTGGCATCCTTTCTGGGGTGTTCCTATTACTGCCTGGGATAGACTCCAGGTGACCCTGGCCAGGATAACTGCAAGATGGATGGTTTAGTTATTGTATCCCAAACTTTAACAGTAAACATTGATTCAGAGTCAGCACGCCATAGTGAAATGTGTCGACTGTGCAAAAATTCCATGTAAAAACAGAATAATAGGAATTCTGAAAGTATTTGAACAATTCTCTGGGATTTTTCATGTTGTTCACCGCTAGAAGGCGTTATTGCCATCTCCAGTTCTTCAACGTTCAATTGCATTCTTTTTTTAGTACTATTATTTTATTTATTGTTTCCTGTATGTAATCTTTAATTAAATTTCGGTCTTAGAGGAAATCACAGTGTCATAGGAAGTTTAGCTACGGCCTAATAATAAATTTGCGTGAATTGCGTATGCGTATTTGTGAAAAACGCAAATAAAGGAATTAATTAACAAATAAATACATTTAATTATTTAAAATGTGGAACTAGTGGAAATTTATACCACTAGCAATTTTGTTTTGGTTCACTCGAGTGCACACCCAAAACTTCCAATTAAAATTATCTGCTACAACCACAGTTGTACCGGTTGCTTCCGTGGCTGATGTTTCAATCATTGACGGTTTAATTTATTTATCACATTAGGGTAATTAAGTTTGGTTTGCTGAATTAGTTATGCTTACTCCAATGACAATAAAACTGGGATTGTGTAGTCTTACTTTAATTACTGTATATATTCTTCCATTTATTTATCGGTTTTCAAAATTCGTACGTCACGATTTCACAGATAGTGAAACTTGTGAGTTCATCGCTTTGCGGACGTTCATAAAACACAATCGGATTTTGTGAGAAAATATTCATAACAGGACGCACACATGACGATGTGTTCGCTACCCGTCAGGGAGATATTTGGAATGGCCAAACCCAGAATAATACGCTATTTATTCCGAATTGGAAACAAAATAAACGCAAGTAACGGAACAAATAGGCGTATTACCTTTTTTTATTATTATTTTTACATCTACCTTTGCTTAAGGATCGAAACTTTCCAAAGGTTTAAAAAAAAGAAGTTGGATTTTTGATTACGGCATCAAAGTAAAATCAAACTTGACATTCGTACATGCATGAGAAATCCATCCATCCATCCATCCATCCATCCATTCATTCATTCATCCATCCAGATATCCTAAACTGAGTTCTACAGTTTCCAGCATTACATATAAAAGTGTAGTATGCATTTTCAAAATATTCTGTTCTCGCCGACTTCAGTAAATTCTAATTGACTCTACTTAATTGAGAAGAAAAAAAAGTCTTTGGTCAGTAATTACCACTGGCTTTATAAATCGATTGCTAATTACAGTGGTATCAGTCTTGTGTTGGTGGATCGCAGGACGGAACAGATGTCGGCTCCTGCTGTAGAGATTAAATACAGTAGAGCAGAACGCCTATCCGCTTCCAGGAGCCTTGATGGCCTTGCAGCTCCACCGTCTATCACGGCACAGGTGGCGCTCATAAACACCCGAGAAAGTGCTTCATCTGTTTTACACGATACTGCATGAATGTCACCTTTGGGACCGGCACTTGCCACGTCCCATTCACTCTGTCGCGACAAATAAAGCCTGGTGCAAGAGAATGCACAGAGAAACCCCACGCAGGGTTTATCCAAGGCATGCATATCCATCTCCATCTCCATCTCCATCAAAGACTCTCCCTTTTCCCACCCATTTAACTGAAGACAGCACATGGTGGCAGTCTGTGTTTTATTCAGCAGAACTGAAGAATGATCTCAGCGTAGTGTAATATTCAGTAAACGTATTGTACACCGCTAATTTGTTCCACATGCACTTCAAATGTCGGTCTGCTCAATGACATCCTCAAGTACAGAAGCGCTCAAGCTTTAGGTTGCAGGGCTCCTGTGCCGCACAGGGTGCTGAAAGAAGAGCGGTTCGGTGTGACCCAGACCCATTATGTATAATAACTGTTTGTAACTGCTTATCAGTCCAGTAGAATGGAAATGGAAGTATAAAGATAAGACAGGGAGTACAATATTAACATTAGAAAACAATATGCTATATATCCGTACGGAGTATTTAAACACCGTAAGGAACGCGACGCGCATGTCAAAAAGAAACTTTTCATTCCTCCTGATGGAGCGAGTACACTTTAATTGCTGATGTCCGTTAGCTGACAGACCAGATGAATGGACTGTTGATACTCTCTGGCTTGTTTTCTCACCGTCTCACATTGCTTCGCGTCTTTACGTATGGTAGGCTATATACACAATATTGCTGTAAACGTCGAGGCTGGGAAGGACAGTTGCGAGAATGATGCCACTATCAATTGTAGAAAATAGTATTATACTATAATACAATGGGGGAATTTGTTTGACATAATGATGTGAATTCTTAGGTTTTTCTTATTCAGGACGAGGAAACCGAATATATTTTCTGAGGGTGTGGCGCACCGCCGAACCTGTGAACTTGAGGCAGATCCGCCCTGAACGCAGCAGCCTCTTCGGCCCTAATCAATCACACCTGCCACTGAGGGAGGAGACAGGGGAGGTTCTGGGGGCGGAGTCTGCATATAGTAATTAGCAAGGGGAGGAGTCACCGCCGCCAAGGTACCGGAGGGGAAGAGAGTCCTTGTTCGGCTGCCCAGTCTTGCTGCGCTCCACCGCAAGTCAGTTTCACGGCGGGGCTGGGAGGTGGCGCGCTGCTTGGATATTCTCTTATCGTTCGGTACGAAATAAGGCCGACGGTCGTAGTGAAAACTGACATCTTGTCCATTTCCCCTCCCAAAACGAACCGGACGCAACCTCGCAAAGTGAGTGACTCGGGCTTCGTCGTTTATATAGCGCAGCGGGGAGACGAGCGCGAGACAGGTAGCAGCACGGATCTGCGGAGCGGCGCACTCTAAGAAGGTAATTCCATTAAGGCTGCCAGTCGCCTCTTTATTTACCAGAGAGGGGCAACCTACGACGTGTGTTACTTCACAAAGTCCATAGGCGCGTCTATCTGTAATTGTCGACATTTAATCACATAACGATAGGGGGAAACACTTGAAAGAATGTAATTGTGCAATTATTCTTGTTATGACTCCGATACAGCCAGCTGGTTATTTCCAGTGCCAGTGATCGGTCAGTTTAGGTAATGTGTAATGTTTAATTTGTGACGAAGTGAGCGATTATGGAAATCGTTTATTATTGTTATGCTTAACCATTACGCGTACGCTTCGCCAGTCGGATATTTTGTATCGGATATCGCATCATTGTAACAGTTTGGTACTCATCAGGCCAGCGGGCTTCTCCCATGTCCTTAATTGCTGTCTCCCCCAATGTCACTCACTTTCTTTCAGACGATGCTGCTGTGCCTGCTGGGCTTCTCGGCCGTGCTCCTGCACGTAGAGAGCAGGCGTGCGGACACGATCGGCAGAAATAGCAACAATGGACACTCTCTGGACAATGACAAATGGCTGAGCACCGTGTCTCTGTACGACAAGGACAGATACTGGAACAAGTTCCGAGATGTGAGTTATTGGGACGCATTTTATTTATTATCAAAGTAGACCGGTGTTTTTAAACGGGTTGCCTTTTTTTCCCCCCCGCTGAATACGTTTTTCTACGGGAGATTGAGAAACCCATAGATGCAATCGACTCTAACTAAAAGCATCTGACATCAGTACGGTCACATCAGCATGTATAAATCAGCTGCTTTTACGAGCACGAATACACGATTCTCTCAAGTACATATGAAGTGGGTTCGAGTGAAAACGCCGGGTCTCACGCGTTCTTGGTGACTTGTCGCTGTATGTTTTCCCCAGATCGCTGTGGGAATTAGACTCGAATCATATCTCATTTAGGGCGTACGCATGCATGAGCATGGTGAGATGAAGCGATGCTCTATACAAGACTGACTTCTGTCTCCTTGCAAATAAGTTGGCCAGCAGCAGTCTGACATCCACTGCAGATGACAGATGGATCGGGTATCCATGATCAAAACGACCTGATCTGTACTTGTGTTGGAAGTTAAAATTTCTTCCATTTCTTTTTGCGTCGCAAATTTGATCTTAAGGTGCACCATCCTTCTGAAAGCGGAGCGGAGATAAGCATGTGTGTGTTTTTTTTTTTTTTTTTTTTTTTTTTGCCTATTGTGGAAGCACAGGCGATGTCGGTGTTACCAGTGTTACCAGTTCCGGCAGAAGGTGGGACCAGCATACCATACGGGCAGACTGTGGCAAGGTTTCTGAACTGGTGGGTGAAGCGTTGAAAGAGGACGGATGGGAGCTCTGATGTGTTGATCGGAGGTTCAGATGTCTGCTCTGAAACTTGGTTCTGGTGACAATCACGTGACTGTGCTTTCAACTTTTCTCCTCATTCCCATTCACATGCTGTGTTTTCTTCAGCCTCTCTCTGCACTGTTATCTGCCGGATTATCTGTACCTCTCCTGCTTTGTCTTTAGTTCGGACTCAGTGTGACCTAGGTAACCTCTTGCCTTTTCAGGTGTGCAGCCAGGCAAACTTTAACAGTTAAATCACATTAGCAGTGTAAGACCCCCCCCCCCGTCTTGGTTGGTTTCTTAAAGCCTTTATAGACAGTGGTCAAGGACATTGAGGAGAAGGGGCATGGAGACTGAGGGGCAGCAGTCTAGGGGTCTTTCTGGTGAATGTCACGCTTGTTAATTAAAACCAATATTTAAATGACCATCAGGTGACACGGGGGCATGGTGGGTCTTGGGTCAACAGATGGAGCGAGAGAGAAAAAGAGCTGTTGCGTGCCTGTTTTGTTTGAAACGTTGTGGATTTGTTCTCCCTCCTGGTCAGAGACTGACATTAAAGCCATTAGATTTGTCATATTTATTTTTCTGAAGACTTCTCCGTATTAATCAGCTGATCCATGATGCCATATTGCCTACACTGTGGCTGTATTTCTACTGTTTTGCACCACCTTAAACGTTCCAAAACATGCTTGCTTGGGGTAGTTTGAGCAGTGTGTGGACTTTTTTTTTTTTTTCCTTTACAAAATCCTTTGTTTGATGGATTAGAATTTAATAACAAAAAAATTCGGTCATCTGTTTGATGGATCAGAATTTAAAAATAACAAAACAAGCTGGTCTTTGACTTTTAATGCATAAACCAAAACGGCATTTAACAGCTAACAGTCTGAATTCTTGCACAACAGACCTTTAACCTATAGGATAAGCAGTTTAACTTAACTTGGACTTGGAAAGGAGCCTGCCTGTTGCCTCAATATCTTTATGAGATGTGTCTATACGATATAATTATTTGGGTTATTTGCAATGAGGATGGTTGTAGTCTTTACTTTTTACATAGCTTGACATTTACAGGCAGCATTTTCAATAAGATGTTCTCACCAGGGCACATGAAGACCTCCTGTGGAATCAAAACTGAAGACCCCCTGGTCACAAGTCCAGTATCATCACCTTGTTATCGGCTGCCCCATGGGGCCTGCTGGTTCTTTCCTTTTCTCACTAGCTGCTGGTGGTGGCCACAGTAGTGGCGTTCAGGCAGGCCGTAAGCGTAATGATGGTTACTCACCGTCTAATCCCAGGGGCATCTGAGGGTTTAATTGAGTTGTGTGCCCGTCTTCGGTGGTCTGCCAAGAGGGAGTGGCCATGGAATGAGATTGCGTGGGTCCCCCAGTGATTAGCGCAAGCCTTTAAGGCAGCTGTGTGCCAAAAAAAAAAAAAAAAATCAGTCCCCGGTTCTTTTTGGGCCCTGATAATCGTGGGCAGCTTGAGAGCTTGAAATAAGGAGAAGGAGGCCCAGTGAGCTGCTGGCTTCTCCAAGGGCGATGCAGGTTGGGGAAATGGCTCCATACAGCCCCCCCCCCCCCCCCCGCTTGGTTTCTGCTTTCAGATAATGGTGACAGCACAGCTGTCATCTCTGCTGAAGGGGGTGGCTTTGATTGCAGAGTGGCTGATGATTTGCCACTATTGAAACTCATTGCTGGTTTTTCTTCAGAGGCTTTGGTGTGGTTGACGCTCCTACTGTAGATTGCAGATGCTGTTTGAAGCCCAGAGGAGTACACTTATCTCTAAACTCACTGCCAAGGATTTCTGAGCCTTGTGTAAAAAGTCTCAGTGGCAAAGAATCTTGTGAAAATGTTTTCTAAATGATGTTTTTGTCAGTAACATGTAGACATTATACCTATTGTCATGGTCCCTTTGAGCTCCTGAAGTCTCTGGATTATGTTCATTTTTATTACTGAACAGCTTTTCAGTCTTTTTTTTTTTATGGTTGTGATATGCTTTCTGGCATTCCCATTTTTTTAAATGCATGTCATGCTTAGTTCAAATTTTGTGATCTTTATGAGGGGGTTTGGATTTATCCTGGATCAGATTATTTCTGTAAACGTGTCATTATACCATAGAATGCAAACATGAAACAGGTTGGATTATACACATAATATAGTACCTGTATGGAGAGGATTTCACATTTGCACACATTACATAATGATTTTCCTGCTTTGTCCTCTAACATTCGAGTTCCCCAAACATTGTGTTGCAGTTAATCGACAAGGCTCTTCTGTTAGACTGCAGTGTTAAATTATTTCAGTAAAGGTGTGTGTGTGTGTGTGTGTGTGTGTGTGTGTGTGTGTGTGTGTGTGTGTGTGTGTTTAAAAATTTAAAAACCTGACATTTTTACTCAGTTTTATAAACTCAATTATATAAAACTTTTTCATAAAAATCTACAAATGCAATCAAAACATCAAAAGAGCCGAAAGTCTTGTATTTTCTTGGGTTATTTATGGTCAAGGTTAGGGCTGGGTAAGGGTTTGGCTTCTCATGGTTAGGATGAGGGTTAGACCCATAGAAATGAGTGGAAGGTCCCCACAAGGTCAGAAATGCATACGTGTGTGTGTTACTCTAACGAAGGAGTCTGTCACTATTCCTGAGTGTATCTGCTGCAGAATTAGATTTGTTGTTGGCCTCAAAAACCCAAACTGACAAAAGCCAGCTTCATGATATTACTTCATTATAGCACTAACTCATTCACTTGACCTTTGATATAGGCAGCATGGGAATGATCAGATCCAGAAAAAGCTTTATTGTCAGAATGTATATTACTCTTTTTTTTTTTTTTTTTTTTTCCAGCTCAGTTATTGCACATTCTCTCACTCTCCATCGATTTGGATGATGCCATGCTCTCATCAAAGCATGGCTGACCGTTCTTGAAATGAGAATCTGTCAAAAGCTTTTTCGTGAGTTTTGCTCACTAAAGCTTAGCCCTGAAATAAATGTGTACTCTAGAACTGTCATGATATTCCATCATGTACTGTTGTATGCTGGCGATGCATGTAGTACAAATGAGTGGCATTTAGGTTAATCAGCCATGCTACTGTCTAGCAGTACAATCTGAGTATTTGTTGCATCTGTACGCTGTTAAATAGATGCACTTAATACGCATGTGATTTGCTTACTTTAGAGAGACAGCTTTTTTCTAAGAAAGATGACGCAGTTGTGCTGTGTTAACTTGAATGGGAATATGAGTTAAGCAGATCACAGAACAGGAACACAAATGTTCCGTTCTGTCTTGTGAGGAGTGAATATTTATAACTGACATTCATGAAATGCCACTTTGTGTGACATTGTTCAGCTGTATCACTGATGCTGCCTGCGGAGCTCTAGAATGGTTAGTAGACCTTATAAACTTGCTGTGTGTGCCTGCTTGTCACATGGATTTACTCTAACACAATGTGCATTGAAGTCTATGACTTGCCGTGTGTCACATGCAGTGTTTCTCGAGCTCTCTGACTCGCCATGTGGCACTCCATGTGGCTCTCAGCTCTGTGACTCCAAATGCATCACATGATATGATTCGTGTCATACAGTCCTCGGGGGATGGGCTTGACAAACGTCTCTCATTGGTTGGTCGGTGGACTTTCATTTTCGTTTTAGCTCTGAACGCCGCTTTAATGCGTGAGCCCGATCATTTGAACGTTTTCTATCGATCAGCAAATTGCCTGATCAATATGACGCATAAGCAGATTGAGGTGGATGTGACCAGTAAAGGCCAGAATAAGAGGCTCCCGTGATGTCGTCTTCCGAAGTGGTTTTCTATGATGATTGGACGAGATACCACATCTGGAAACATCTGTTTGAACAAGGACGATAAAAGCCTAATGCACATAAACTATAAATCATTACTGGGACCTGGCAGCAGGCATGAATGGATTTCTGAGTGCTTACAATTCATTACATTTCCTTACCTTTTAAGGTACAGTCCTTTACTGACACACAAAATCAATCCATCAAAATGACTTGGCTTATAGTATTAAGCTGTTGGCTATTTTTATACTGTTGGAAATCACATTAAGCAGTTAGGGTTAAATACTGTTCTTAAAAATAGTCCCATGCTTCGTTTGCGATAGTCTTGGCCTTCAACAAAAGGTACAGTGGCATTTTTCATTGTAATTGAAGTCACATATGCTCTCAGTTGAAGCAGTTTAAGTACTATCTTAAGCCACCATAAATACTACACAGATTTCAAATTGCCTCAGACTGAGTTGTGTTTCTGTTTTGAGGTTAATTTATGTGTGCCAACGCATGATGAACTTGACATCTTTACTATGTATAATGTGAAACTTCAGAGGCCTGCAGTATTTGTGCCCAGGCATCCATCATCTCGGTTAGGGTTCGACTTAGGGTTCACATGTGACACACATACTCAGCAAAAGTGTCATCACCTGTTGGCTTCTTGTGCCTTCAGGCTTATGCTAATTCCCAGTAGCTCTATCTGCTTTGATTTGTTTCAGCTCAGAAGTATGTACCCCTGCTATTGGGTGCTGCCCCCCCCCCCCCCCACCAGGTGCTTCATGAACCCATTTTGAAAGTGTTTTCTGTCAGTATGGAGCCTGTCTTTTCTTTTGGAGAGTTTTGCACTCGCCAGGAGCAGAATGAGGTCATCCAAATTCAGGACTGATGCCCATTCGAATTCCTTTATTCATGCCTGTATCCAGCTATACCAAGTGCTGGAAGCTATTAAGTCCTGAAGCTGCTTTCTTAAGTTTGATCTTGTTTAACTTGATGGTTATGCCGAGTTTATTTCATCTGCCTTTGAATTAGTTATGCTTTTTAGGGCTTTGACCAATTCCTAATCTAGACTTCTAATTTGGAACTGATATTAGAATCATGATACTTATTCTTAAAGTTTAACTGATATGGTATGTAGGTTCATGAAATTAGGACTTTACCTCTGGAGGTATTTAAATGTATCCACAAAGGACTGGTGGGGGGCATCCTTTCTGTTTCTTAGTTTTAAACCACTACTTTGTAAAATCTTAAAATAATTCTGATTGGGGGGGAAAATGATGTGTGATAGGAGGATAAGAGCAAGACATGTCTTAAGCATGAAAAAGATTTTTATATTAGTCAACTTTAATAAGAATAAGCTATCACATGAATTCATAAGGAAAAGTCTGATGAAAGAGAAGTCATTCTACTAACATAGCCATGAGATGTAAGGGTGATGTGGTGATATAATCTGAAGTAACAAGACAAACTCTAGTCCTAAAGGGTTTTTGAGGGAGAATTTATCTAGTTGCTGGTGATTGGCTTGTGTGTGGGTGTTTTTTTTTTTTTTTTTTTTTTTTTTTAAATTGGGAGGGGCAAATGCAGTTATGTTCAGAGCAGGAAGGTATCCCTGAGGCATTATCATGGAGCACCATTGGGAAGAAAGTCTGTCTTGTGAATGCCAATTATCACAGCAAATGTTGAGAAACACCACACGGGGCTTCCTGATTTCAGACCACACCACGCTCTGCGTCACGGGGGTTAATCAAATCGAATTCTTTCTGAAAGCTCCTTGGATGGAAATCTCAGTGTCTCATCTCAAGGTTTATTGTCGTCCGTCTGTACTGAACGGAGAATCAACTTGGGACGCCTCCTCCCCCGGCTGAGGTGATTTGTTGCCTCTCTGGTTTACCACAGCAGTGTGAGTAATCAAATACTTCAATTATAGTTCAAAACACTTCTGCAAACAAGGACACCGAGAAGACATTGCTGCAAGAAGGGTGCTATTAGATTCTCGTCTATTCTAATTGGCCTTCTGTTGAAAAGAGCTAGGCAATAGAAAACAGTGGATTAATACGAATAAAGGTCACTGAATAACTGCATAGATGGCTTGCCATGAACAGACAAAGGCTTATGGTTAGATGGACGGATTTGTTTCTGCTGCTGTAAACACTTGGTCTGATATACGTACGCTGCCCTCAGATAAATGGCAGACTATTTCACAGTACGACTCCTGTTATCGTTTCACTTTTATAAGTTCAAATGTGTGCTTGTGTGTGATATACATGGTTAGCTATGGTTAGCAGTCACCATTGTGTATCTCCCTTGTGAGTGAGGGGAAATTGTACTTTTTTCCTTCAAGAATCTGCTCGTTTGTTTCCTCAGTGTCCTAGTCGTATCCTGCTGCTTGTGCGAGAGCCTCTTTTTCCAGTCTTGGCAGATGTCTGTTTTCTTCTGGCTGGGAAGATATTAGAATGATGTGAAGAGTCAGTCTTGTCAAGCATTATGCATCCATGGATCGGTGAGTATATGGTTTTTTTAAAATTTTTTTCACGTGTTCGTTTCTATGTGCGTCCATCGGTACACGCCCAGGAACTCCTACTTGCATAGCCCTCCTCCATACACAGAGGAATCAAACACCTCCTCCCATGTGCTTTAGAGGATCCTGAGCACAAGCGTCTCACATGCCTCGCTGTGTCTACAAGCTCGCAAGCTGGACCCCGGCACTGTGTGGGTTACCGACAGCCGGCGCAGTGGGACGTCTTGGTACATGCTGTTCTGTGCCCCGTGCTCCCTGTGACTGGATCGTGTGACATACACACACATCTGATGGTGTAGATTAGGGGATTTACGTGTTGTTTGTTCCTTCGATGTAGCAGTGGGCTGCCATTGCTTGGAGTCATGTGACTTCTGAGCAGCAAGACTGCGGCTCAAGGTGCGTACAGCTGAGGTTGAAGGCCATTTGTAGTGTCTGAATGTCCCCTTATCCAACAGCCTTACCATGCCACGTGGATAATCCTGCAGTATGCATGCGTGTATCACAGCACTTGTCCAGTTTTTCTTGAACGCGGTGCAATTAATGCACGGGTGGTGCAAATGGCAGTCTGTGTCACATTTACGTTGCATATATTTAACAGACTCTCGTCCAAAGTGATGTGGTGTGAGGCAGGTACATCCCAAAGATGCAGCAGTTAAGTAGCTACTTAAGGTATCGGTGCAGCTAGGCTGAGCATCCAATCAGGGACCGGCAATAAGAACCTGAAAACCTGAGGGAGAAGACTCTCGAATCAAAAGCATGACTAAGGTCCTAATTAATAAGTGCGAATCTCTGTGTGATGGTGCTTGAGTGTCTTTACCAGGTCACAGCCTCAAAATGATCCTGCTTGAATTTGAACCGTGACCATACTGTAGCTGCAGTAGTCAGTTCAGTGTTGTGGTCCAGGAATCCTCCAAACCATTCTCTGGGGAACGTCCTGCCAAGTATTTACTGATTAATTGCTTGAATAAGGTGGTTTAACAGTCAAATCATGAATAATTTGAATCGGTTGTACTGTTCCTTTGATACAACAAACACGGGAAATGGCTGTGTGTCCCTGAGAACCATCTGCATAAGTGATTAATTTTGGAGGCCTCTCTTCTCCATCTAGTCTCTTTGTCCTGCATTCATTTCCACTTACATCCTGTCATCCATCTCCATATTTGTCACCTTTCCATGGGTCCTGCAGTAACACATCTGTACCGGCATCTTTCTGCGCAGCGCTGTTGCTTTCTCGACGTGCAGAGGTGCTGGCCACACATATGGACGTGACGACATGTAGGGAATGAGTTTTCCTTCACGCAGCGTTTTAATGTGTGGGAAGCTTGACCAGAAGGCTGAGAGAACAGACGAAGGGAAGGACAGGCAGGGGCACCGTCTGGACTCTGCGAGGCTCTACCAAAGACTGACAGGACAAAGAGTCTTTGGTAGAGCTTCCCAGAGTCCAGTGGTTTAATCATGCCGTTTCAAGCCATGCATTTCATGACGTCGGTACATTTATCTTCAGGAAGTGAAAGCTGGTCCCTCGACTTGTTTGTGGTTCTTGTTGTTGGGTTTTTTTTTTTTTCTTTTTTCTTTTTTAAATCTTGCTTGCGCATGTAGAAGGCTATAAAAACACCATGTCCTGAAACAAGGGTGTTCCAGTTGAGGGATCCTGCCAGTTCTGAAATTCAGTTTGTCTTCATGGCCTCTGCAGTGCTTGTTGATTCAAGGCTTGGAAACAGATGGACAACCCAATTAGGTGAACCGAGCAGCTGTGAGATCTCTCTTCAGCTGCTTTCTGTGGGTGTTGAGGTCCTGTGGCTGTGTGAGGCCACGCTGTCCTTATTTACGGTCTGATATTTCAGAGATAGATAATGGCTCTTTTATAAGAGCAGTAGCTGCAGAGTGAAGCACATTTGTTCAAACCTACTATTTAAAGGCTGGGAAAAATGAATTTTAAACTTTCACTTTTGGACTCTTGCATGTACTAAAACATTTACGTATTTAATTTATAACTTAAAGAACATATTTCTTCTCCTAATGAGCCTGTATTTGTAAAGCATTTATATTCAAAAAAAATATTTTAACAGATAATGAAATTCAAGATTCTCATGAATTTCTTTTAATACTACTTTTTGTCCACTCCGGCTTTATACAGCATCACCAGCTAATCCTGCTTTGTTATACATGTTAAAATGACTTCTGTTTCACTTTTAAATTCTGTTCTGATTGTTGCTTTTCTGTTGTCGTTGACCCTAACATGTCAAAGCTTTAGTGTATAAGCATCATATAAAGTAAATTATTAGTTGGAAGTTGACAGGAAAATGAATCGCAATGTAAGTGAAGTTAAAGCTCGCATTATGAGTTTGGTGTTGGGAGAAGATACTCAGTCTGCAGTCATTTTCTTTACTATCAGAAGTGACATTTCTTCTCCTGTTACTGGTTTTAAACTTCTTTTTTGTAGGACTTTCAGGCTACTGTCATAGTGTGGAGATTCATGTGAGATCATAGTATCTGAGAACAGCACCGTATGGAAGAAGATTTATTTTTTTTTTTATTGTACTCTGTCTTGCTATTGGGGTGGGGTACTGTAGGTGAATTTGATTAATCTTCATGCAGCTTAGCAGCTGGGGCTCAGCCTACAGTTCTGCTTGTCGCTCACGGCAACATCTGATTGGAGAATATTAATTGTGTGTTGGCTCCATTGGATGGGTGGCCTGTGGGATGTGTGGAGTAGCTTCAACTGGGTGGACTGTCCACGTAGGAAGCTGGTGGAACCCCTGCACGGTTTAGATGGCCTCTGTCATCCCTTTGGCTGGGCGAGGGTGTTGATCAATTTAAAAACCTGTTTAGCTAAACCAGAGGGTCTGATTGTGCGTGCCGGTGAGGTAACAGGAGGTATTACATGTCTATGGGCTGGGGTGCAGTGGCTTGGTGGGTTCCTAATACCTTCAGGGAAATTGTATGTTCTTCCTGTGTCTTGTGGGTTTCCTCTGGCGTGTGACATGATCATAGGAGTCAGATTTACACTACTTGCTGTCTCTAAATTGCCCATCGTGTGTGAGTTCGTGTGTGTGTGTGTGCGTGTGCGTGTGTCGTGTGATGGACTGGCATCCCATCTAGGGTGTACCCCAGCTGTCTACCCTGGGCTGCCTGGGATAGGACTCGGAGAAATGGTTAAAAGATGGAAGGATAACCTGTCTAGTGGCTGAAGGGTTAATGCAGCCTTCCACTCCAAATTAAAGAGAGTGGTACTTTCTTTCATATTAGCATTTCACAAATCCTGAACTCATTGTTTATCCCTCCACTCTGAATCGCCTCTGATTTTGGATTTTTGTTGCACTGCGTACTTGCATCCTGTGTCTCTGCCAGTTTATCTGTTCAGACAAACTTCGTGATTCGCACTGTGTCATTCAGAGATATTCCACTGCACATAACTGACTCCAGCCGTAGAGTCTGCATAAAATGATTGCGTGACCACTTTCTAGAGACAACTAATGTTCTATGTGGTTCTAGGTTCTGTTGTTGTGGGCCCTGATGATGAGCCTAAAGCATCCATCTATCTTCTAATTGCATATTGTAGTCAGGGTTGCAGGGGGCTCCAGATTCCAGCATAGTTATAATTTAATTAGAGATTAAAACATCCTACTGATCATTATTTCCCAGCATATCAGTCAGAAGGATGCGGTTGCTAGAAAGTCGCCAAAGAAATGCTGCTCTTGTAATGTTCCACAGAGTACTTGGGACTTGTTGGGTAGTGTTGGGCAAACCATTCCCTTTTTGGTAGAACAGTGGTCAGGGCACCACACGCTGTGCTTTCCATGAGCTTTCACCTCCTTAGCTAGGCTGTAGGCCTAGCTGATGTCATCATTAGAATGTTTGTGTTGGAGCTCCAAGACTACTTGGGGAAGTGTGTAAGTGCAGATGCATCCTTGGTGCCCAGGGGGATGTGTGCTCTCTCTGTGCTGAATGTAGAGTAAGGAAGAGAGCAGCTTCCTACAGTTTCACGGAGGGATGTGAATTTTGGGGAGCATTGTCAATGACGGTTGGTGAGACAGATTTGCTTGGCCTACGAAACCGTCTCCACAGAGCTGGTACCATATGACCTCAGGTACTTGTATGCAGGCACTGCAGGAACTCGGAGTGGCTGGTATGCTGCATACAAATGTCATTGTCATGTAAACACGTTTGTTTAGGAAGCCATGCACTCACACCTTGTTAGGCTCTGTCTTGTTCAGCTTCACTGCCTTACACTAACCCGTGAGCAGAAAGGTTGGACCCTGGATGGGTTTTTAGTTTGCCTCCTGTGAGGCTGAGGATTAGGCAGGGTAGCTTGGATCAGCATGGCTTGGCCTGAAGAGGTCAGTTTATGTATGACCAGAGTTCTCTTATCTATCTTTTCCACTTTGTCTCTGTCACACTGCCTTGTTTTGTTGTTTGTTGTCGCCCCTTTCCTCATCCTTCTCTTGCTGTCTAATTCTATTTTTGCTTTTTCTGAATCCTGTTCCCTTGCTCCTCAGTTTTTCTTTCATCTTTCACCATTGATCACTCTTCCTTACCCTTTCTCCCTCGTTGACCGCCATTGAAGATGGGACTAACTGATGGCTTCAGTCATAACAGGGAGGAAGATGGAAGTATTTAAACCAGGATTAATTACTGCTGAAAGCCATCTGGAAACATTTTGATTAATAATTTGACATTCATCAGTTTCCAAACTCCTTTGTTGATGTATGCTGGCTCCTTTGTTATGCTAATGCAGAGCTAAAATTTTATTAAATAATACATATCCATTCATCTTCTAACCACTTATCCTGGTCAGGTTTCCTGGCGTGTATATAATATGCATACTATGCATTATGGAATACAATACAGTATACTAATATACTTCTGTATGTTGTTGCCCTGTAATTCGAAAATGAATGGATCCTTTAGGAGCGTTTTACCAGGTGAGTTGAACTCTAGAGATGGTGTCGTGTGATGACCCATCATTCATTTAGCATCCATGTGTGAATACTGGCTTTAAACGTATAAGTTGCAGGAGCAGACTGAATTGCCACTTAAAACACAGAACGGTAACTGACTAGGGAGTTGGTCTCTCGTTCCTGCAAGTGACACATGTTATGATACCAAACAAGGGGCAGCCATTTTGAATGTTTGTGTGAGCAGGAAATATCCTTTTAAGGAGTGTTTGGCTGTCTTTCTGTTCCAAACCCTGATGCCCTCTGTGTATATCCAGGGAACTCGATGACGGTACCTTAAGTGGTTAAGGATATGGACTTGCATCCCAAAACTTTCTGGTTCAGGCCTCTGGAGGCCTTTTGCTGTACTAGTTTTTGGGCGAATAATTTCACCTGAACTGACCAAGTAAAAACTGTAAAATGTCCAGCTGCATTTGTGGGTAAAAATGCAAGCAGTTTTGGATCACAATGTCAGCAAAGCAGCTGAATGCAATGTAAATCTAAGAAGTCACCTCTGGGCCTGAGAGCAGGCAATGGGAATGCCTTAGATTTATTGTGTATTAGGTCTTGCAGAAACACTGTGGAGAGGTCATGTGCCCCTGGGTTTACTTGTCTGAAATGAATCAGCCAGTGAATCTCCTTCGGATCAAATTGTCTGCATAAGCAAAGGCAGTGCTTAGGGAAAGCATGTGTAGGTCTGGAAAAATCAGTGTAGCCTGACATTTTCCATGGCTAACAAAGGATAGCACTGGTCCCAAATGGTTGGGTAATCAGCACTGGAGTAGCACAGTGATTAAACACGTCAGGAGGAAATGTACGAGTTATTGGAGTGGCTTTGCTGTTGTACCCTTGAGGATTTAACTGGAATTTCTTTAATAAAATATTTACCTTGTAAGGTGTTTAGTTTGCTTTGTGTAAAAGCATCTCTTACAATTAATACGTTAAAATAACTTTATTGGGTAGGATGTATTGTTTTTTTCCTTGATGTAAAGAACTTCTGTTTATCAAGATATTGCCATCTTTCATCCTGGCCTTCTGGTAAATCCTGCATGAAGACCACTCTATGAAGCTGAGTATCTGAATTTTATGTAGCTTCTGCAACAGTTTGCAGGTCACACTCCTCATGAATCAAGCTGGAGTAGGAGAGAGCAGCTAGTTCAAAGTATAGCACATCGACCTGCTCTCTTGTGGTGACCTGCACGAAACCAGGTGTGGTAAGGAGCTGGCTCAAAGGGGGCATGCGTGGGTTTAAATGGGCTGGAACACTCTGGAATGGCGTTCCGTCAGCCTTGGTGGGGGGTGGACATGACTGATCTGACTACCCATGTTCTGGAAATCTATTATTTCCAGTCACTGGTATTTTTGCTATCACTACACGTTTCATCAGACACAGAGACAACACAGTGAGCCAACCAATGAGATTTCAAAGTGTCAGAGTATTTCTCCATCTGTCGTAGTGGGGGGGCGGGCTGGTTGTTAGGGTCATGAGTGTATACGTGCTTGCTAACATTTAAATCTAAAAATACAGGAGGTTGGGAAAATTGCACAAGTGGTGGTGGTGGGAGGGTTGGTGACAGTGTCGAATTTCCATAAACTTACTGGAGATTCCATGGAAGAAATAATGGGAGAACACCGGGAGAAGGCCTTAAAATACAAATCTGGGAAAAGTGGTCGAGGTGTATGCTCTGGATCATCGTCATTTCATAAGGCAAATTTATAACTGTTATCTGTGCTAGTTAGAGTTCTGTATACATCCTGTACACTCACTTATTAAATACATAAATTATATATTTACTCTTCAAGTTTCATAATGACCATGTTTGCCCTAGCAAGTACATTTTGTAATTATCTGGCTGGCATTGTGTATCTAGTATACAATAACCCTAAACCACTTCTAGCTCTTATGTCCAAATGTTAATTTAGATCATAGAGCTGTAAAATTAACAATGGACTTACTAATCACAAGTTATGTAACATGCCGTTCATGTTGTTTCATCAAATTATGTGTAAATCGTTTACTGGCTAGCCTATTGGATTTGCAGTGTGAGTAATCTTAGTACTTGGTATGTGTTAATTGAGCCAACTCAATGTCTGATTTATACATACAATGAGCTAAATTCAAGTTCCGCTAATTCAGACCAAAACTGACCCTTTTAACCTACTGTAGCTCACAGAGATGGACAGAGGAAGAAAAACAAAGAACGTTGCTGGATGATTTTCAAGCGTGTTTAGTGATTTTTTTTTTTTTTTTTTGGTATCTTGTTCTACTAGTCTAGAACAATAATTAATAAAGGCTGTGAAGCAGTATGCTTATGGGTGTTATCAAATGTAAGGGCCCGTATTGCCGAACACAGGTACAAGGACCATATTTCAGTATTTTTCTTACTGTACTGTAATTGTATGAGTCAGACAGTACCACTGCCCACAAAGATCTTCATATGCATTGCTTTGGGAACCATTCTGAGGCAAGTTGGGGGAAACTCATCTCACCACCATCCGAATTCCAAAAGGACATCTCTGATGTAGGGTGCTGGTGAATGGGGACGGGGGGGGGGCATCCAAGTTTAAAGCAGACTCTGAGTCCAACAAAAAGTAAGAGGGGAACACTAAGAATGTGATGTGACAGAGGGTGTGTGTGTGTGTGTGTGTGTGTGTGTGTGTGTGTGTGTGTGTGTGTGTGTGTGTGTGTGTGTGTGAGAGAGAGAG
>JAACJT020000002.1:2920819-2936302 GCA_009936485.2 Gymnarchus niloticus | reverse complement strand
GAGAGAGAGAGAGAGAGAGAGAGAGAGAGAGAGAGAGAGAGAGAGAGAGAGAGAGAGAGAGAGAGAGAGAGAGAGATTTTCTTACCTTGTCCGGATATGTATGCAAAAATATTCAGGGATGTCCTGTTTCTTAATTCACAAAAAACACTATTTAGACAGCAAATAGAAGCACATATTGTATAATCATGATCATTCTCATTAAAGTGCCTTTAAATCACTGTGATATTTGCCTACCTGTTTATCGCTAAGTGAATGGGATTTGAAAGGAACCCCCTCAGAGATCGCGGTTTCACCAAAAGGCTCATTAAGCCACTCAGAGATCCCTGTCACCGAATCAGTGGGGGTGGGGGGTGAGGACGAATAAATGTGGGAAAAATTTCTGCTTCTTCAGTTGTAATTAAACTAACTCTCCCAGTCAGCAATGCCTTCCCCCTTTGATAAATGAAAGAGGGCATTCCTCTCCTGTGGGATCAATATGAGACGCGTAGATGCAGAAGGTCAGCCCCCCTCCCCAGGTCACCTCTGTGTCGTCCCGCATACAGCCCCACCTCTGCTTCTCGCACTGCCACTCCTTAAGTAGCAGGCAGCCTGCGGTCCACACGATGCACTCGGACAGTAGCTTTACAGTGTAATAGGTGTGAGACAGTGCCAGGTGGGGGGACATTTCTCATAATGACTCTTGTAGATACTGTTTTAATAGCGGAGTCCTTTTTTTTTTTTTTTTAAATCATTCACGCAAGGATTTGGAGGAACATGGCAGAACAGACTTGCTTTAAATTTTACCGAAGAAGGAAGTGCCTCACTAGGAGCTGTAGACACTGGGTCTACAGCTGTCTGGGCCTCTACCTTCTGTGGAGGGCCATCTTCTGGTTTTGGCTGTCCTGAATCCAGCCTGGTTCTATGTGTGATCAAGTGGGTAATTCTCCAAAGCAACTGTTACCAAGACTGCTGTTACCCTTTCGTCATGTTGCCTTGGGTACCGATGAGCCATCCAGTTTTCAGAGCCGAGTGCTTTTGATTAGTGTCTGTTTTATTAGCTTGTCCACTCCTCCTCCTTTGGTCAGCTGCTATTCTGCTGCTCATTTCTATGAGGGATGACTCATAAGGCCTATCAGGTATACCCATAACACAAGCACAAGCCCCCTTTCTCCTTTTAAACTTGTTTGCCATAGACCCTTGCTCCACAGTCTAATGACCCAAAGTTTAGTTTGGATATTGCTTTGTTTCTTGTACATTAATCACTTTCTGTTCCCTAAATGTGGCTTCTGCTGTGGTGTGAGTTAAGCATCTTCAGCCTTGTCCTGAAGGTTGCCAGTTTAAGTCCCACAGCCGACAGTGTCCATTTTACCATTGGGCCCTTGAGAAAGGCCCTTATCCCCAAAAATTGCTCTAGGGGAACCAGATAAATGGTTGACTAGCATTTTGACCCCAAGCTTGACGTGTGTGTGTGTGTGTGTGTGTGTGTGTCATGTAGGGTGAAGATGGAATATGTAAACTAAAGAATCCATAAGTACTTCTACAAATGGCCAAAAAAGTATTTCATTTATTTTTCCCAAATGCCAAAAAGAACTTGTAATGGGGCACTGTGTGTCTCTGCAGGCTTGTTATTTGTGCTTCTGACCAAAGGTTACTGGTTCAAATCCCCCAGCTGGCCAAAAGTGTCCATATCACCACTGGACCCTTGAGTTCTAACTTGCTATGGCCTGTGTGTGTGTGTGTGTGTGTGTGTGTGTGTGTGTGTGTGTGTGTGTGTGTGTGTTTGTACAATGGTTATATTTCATTGTGGGGACAAATGTCTCCAGGAGGTAATAAAGACATTTCCCCACAATGTAATATATACATGATGCACATATATAATCATACAAATTTATGAATACAAACAAAAAACCAAAGGAGCCAAGTCTTGTATTTTGTTGGGTTACTTCTAGCTAAGGCTAGTGCTGGGTAAGGGTTACGGTTATCATAGTTAGGATTAGGGTTAGGCTCATAGAAATGAATGGAAGGTCCCTACAAGGTTAGAAGTGTGTGTGTGTGTGTGTGCGCGCGCCTCATCATGGAGGGATATGTGAAAAACACATTCCAATGTACTGTTTAAAATGGTACAATAGGGAAATAAAAATTTCATTTTAGTTCTGAGTGGCATAGACTGTTAAGCACTTGAATTTATCGTTTCATGTTTAACCTGGGGAGGGCGGCAGGCTTGTCCTTCATCACACGCTATTTGAATACATCTTCCCCCTTTTCCCTCTTCAAATTCCCCTTAGCAATCTCATTATCCGTATTCCCTGCAAAGGAACTTTGACTTGGTCCTGATGCACAATAGCCTGTCTATCTTCATAATCGGCAAAGTCCCTTCATTTTGAGCCCAGACCATAAAAACCCATTAAGCAGCACTGCTAATCTCACATGGATCAAATCTGAATCTCTGTACTCTCTGGCCGAGGGATGGGACACGGAGTAGGCAGTCACAGTGCAACCTTTGAGTTAAGTGAACCATTTCTTTCAATAACTGCATATTGCAAGTTCTGATGGGAGGTCAGGCTGCCAGGGACACTGCAACCAGGTATTCGGAGGTGTTGGAGGACTGTTGAGCCGGAGGATGGTGTTCATCTATATTCGAACCAAATCTGCGGTCTTTTCACTGGATGCATGAGGCAGTTACACCCCAGCCTGGGCCAGCAAATGTGGATTTCTGTTTCCTGCTGCAGAAGACCTTTGTGGGGGGGTGTTGCCGTGCAGGCGAAATTATGGACTGTTAATTGACCATCTGGTGTCAAGGGGCAAACACCGTAAACAATGGCTGCGTCGGAATGAATCAGTGGCACGGCATGTCCGTCCCTGCGGCAGGCTCAGTGTGTGTCTGCCCGAACAGTTCCGCTCGATAGTGGATGTTTAGCTCGAACACAAGGAACAGCGTCTCCCCTTGAGATGAAGGGAAACGCCACTAGCTACCCAACCTAATGTCTGGCTGGTGAAATGACCATCTCTGGTCATTCTCTGCCCTGTAATTGGTGTCGGGCCACGTAACCCAGCAGGGTAGGGCTTCTTGTCGGCAGATTGTGTGAAAGCAACAGACGGAAACGTGCGGAGCATGGCAGAACCTTTCTGGGCCACGCTTGGCACAGGCGGCGGGAACGAGGCTGAGGACTCGTGTGTGTGTGTGTGTGTGTGTGTGTGTGTGTGTGTGTGTGTGTGTGTGTGTGTGTGTATCAGTTGGCAGTGCTTTCAGGATTTACGGGAGAAATGTGGCAGGCTAGACAGAAAAACAAACCCCGCCCACCCAGCCTGACAGGGCTAAACAGAAAGCCTAAACTAATATCGCAAGCCTTGATAGCAACCTTTAGCTTGGCCTTGGAACTTTCTAGCATTTTTCTGGGAAGACTGTTTTTGGTGTGATGGTAGAGGCTTCCTTGACGTGTGTGTGTTTTTATATATATGTATATATGTGTGTATATATATATATGTGTGTATATATATATGTGTGTATATATGTGTATATATATGTGTGTATATATGTGTATATATATGTATGTATATATGTGTATATATATGTATGTATATATATGTATATATATGTATATATATATGTGTGTGTGTGTGTATATATATGTATATATATATATGTGTGTGTGTGTATATGTATATATGTGTGTATATATATATGTGTATATGTATATATGTGTATATATGTGTATATGTATATATGTGTATATATGTGTATATGTATATGTATGTATATATGTGTATATGTGTATATGTGTATATATGTATATATGTGTATATGTGTATGTATATATATGTATATACGTATATGTGTATATATATGTGTGTGTATATATATATATATATACATATATATATATATATATATAATATTTGAGAATGCTGTTCTGTTGTTGTTCACACACTGCTGCTTTTCAATTTAAATACTTCTTCAGTAGCTGCATCTCATCTGGGTATCGAAGGCTCAAACTTTTCATATTTTTCAAATAGAGCCTCATAAAACAAACATGGCGTGGGGCTGGATGGAATTCTGGATGGAACTGGAGATGTCATACTGTCGGGAGCGATACGTTTCCGGCCAGAGGGACAACGGCTGCCTTTCTGCCATGACATCGCGAGAGCGGCCTGCATGGAGTGTCTGTCTGGCATCAAAGACGCTTTTCCGCAACAATTACTCGTTTGCCTGGCATCTGTGCTTATCCTTGGTGACTTCCAAAACTGGCAGCTTTTAAGTTCCATGAGTGGTAAATTTTTATGTCTCTGTTTTAAGCAGAAGTAGTGTTCATGCAGAGTGGGGACTTGGTGTCCAAACTGGTACTGAAATCTCGTTTACTGTAGTGGCATCTTCCAGACTCCTATGATGCAGGTTCTTCTGTAACCTGTTCAATTTCATTTTTATATATATGCCCTTTCCTTTGCTAAAGCATTGTGTCAGATACAGGAAAAAATAATGCAAACTTGAAAAGATTACTGTTTGTTTTCTTTTGAGTCTATTTATAATGTTTTCGTACAATGTTATACAATTATAGTCAATATGAAAGAATACCATAGTGATGTATTATCTTCCCCAAGGGAGGGGGCAAATATTTGAATGGGAACAATGATAAGGATTTCAGTGCAGTAGCGCTTTACTGCCTTCCCGGGGCCGGCGTGCCTAAAAGCCCGCTGTGTGGCAGAACACCGGCCTGCCTTGTCCTGACGTGGAGCATCACTGGGGGCCTGTAGGATGCCAGTGTGTGGTGTTTAAGTCACACTTTAGCAGGGCCACTCTGCATCCTGCAATATCCAGAAAAGACTTCACAAAGAGCCACAATGTGGGAGGTGAGGAAGGAGTGCTTAATGGGCGCTTCAGTGGACAAAGATTCGGCCCAGTAGTTACCCTCCACTCCTGGATTGCCACAGTACACCTAAAGGGAGCAGTGGAACTGGGCCTTTGGCTGTCACCTTTTCGCCGCTCATGTGTCTGTTTCATCGTTTGGCTCTGCTGGGTTGATGCCCCGCCCCCCTTTGATTTTGTTCAAAATCTACAGGGCTTCCCCATTTGCAGCTTGGTGTTCAGTCCCCATCCCTCCCCCCACCGTGCCAGCAGAAAAAAACTGACGCCTGCCAGTGTGAGTAATATTGTTTACACACACACACACACACAGCCCAACACTCCCTCCTGCAGCACACTCCGCCAACGATGGAAAAATATGCCATTCCTAGAACACATCATGGTGGAGATGTGATCGTGGAAAGGATTGCACGTTGTTAATAACCTGAGGTTGCTTTCCCAAGGAGCTGGATCTTGTGAAAGGAGAGGTGTCTGTTCTACCTGAGGTATATATATTTTTTTTCTGTTCCCATATTGATTCAAGGCTGTGGTTCTCCATCTTCTGTCTACACCATTCCACCAGACAGTCTACTCAGCTAATTGTTAACCTGTAATTGGTTGAATCAAGTATGCTGGAGGTAAAACATAACATATGCAGAATGGCTAGTACTTCAGGAAAGGCTCAGGACTGATTCCTGTGTATAGTCTTCCTATAGCTTTTCAGCTTTAGTACTCTTTAGAGTAGGGAAGTTCTATTCTTGGTAGACTCCTGAGCCTTAATTTAGCAGCCAGACTGCATTAGTTTGATCACTTTTGAACCCTCGTCCTCATACTCAAGATGCTAGACTTCCCTGTAGTGCTGGTGTGAGCCTCTGCGAATTAGGAACGTGCGTCTGTGGTCTGTGACTGGAAGGTCGGCAGCTCGAAACCCTTGGCTGGCAGGATGAACGTATTACCACCGGGCCCTCGAGCAAGGCTCTTAACCTCACAAACTACTTCAGGAGTGCCGGATAAATGGCTGACCCTGTGCTCAGACCCCCGGCTTTGCCCTCACCTGTGAATATCGCTCATGGAGAGCAGGAAGGGGATTTGCAAAGAGCAAAGAATCTGTACGTACCTTAACTTGTAGAAATTACCTGTAAAGTTTCATTTTAGTCTTGGCTACTCTGATCAATTCCGTGCGACGCATACCCTAAATTAAGAACTAATTTAATGCTTCGCAGTTAATTTTGTTTTTTGAACCTGAGGATACATTTTAAATATAGTAGCCTGGGAGTGCCAGTTTTATCTTATGCCAGATGGCTTCAAAATGCACACGGTGTGTCACCAGTGATCACTAAATGTACGTCCCAATGAGTCCCACGTAACCGACTGGAGTGTCTTGTAATATCCTAGATCGCTGCAAGGGTGTGTTACTCAACACCGGCTTCATGACTTTACTGCTCAGCAGGGAAGTTTAAACATTGACATTAAAGATGTCCTTTGTGCTGTTCCTCTGGAGTATCGTCGCAGGATATTTTTGTACACCACAGAATTCAGCAGAGTACCAGACCAGAACTGTGCAGTCAGCACCGATGTCATGTGGTATCATGGCGAATGAATCTTGTTCATTTTTTGTGACCTGTATTTACATAATTCATAAATGCCACACAATGTTAATATGTTGATTAATTTCACTTTAAGAGGAAATTTCTAAATAACCTTTTTTTATTATGTGACCATCAGCACGTCATTCTTTGTATCATAATAAATGTGTTCATAGAAAACGATAAATTCAAACACTTCTGAAAAATTTGAGTAAAACTAGACTTTACTAGACACACGTGACCCAGCTGACTGGTGTCACCGTAAATAGAGTAAAGCCCGTTTCAGTGTGTCACGTCCACAAATACAGTAATGTTAAAAAAAAAAACAAAAAAAACTTGAAATAAACCCGTAGAGAGACCTTCATTACACTGCCATCGAATAAGATAAAATGGGCTCAATAATCAGGAACGGCAGCTAATTCCTATCTGTTTGAACATTTTTGGGTGTAAAAATAGTAATTTGTCATTATGCTGTGAAAACGAAGCTTTCTAAATGACTAAAATACCTAACTGTCAATGGTGTCACTTTGGAGTAAAATCAAAGCATTGTTTTGCCAGTGATTTAGCTTAATTATTAACAACCCAGTTGAATATGCTGTTAAGTGTATTATACTGGAGTTTTACTTGCATTGTCTGCTTATGAATAATTACTGAGTAATTACTCATGCATGAATTCTAGTCATGTAGATGTGTAATTAGTGGTCAGGTTTCTGATTGATGTGCTGGAATAAGTCAGTTAAGCACACAATCAGAAAGGGGCTTGTTAAGAGCGATTACTCACCAATTAAGTCCCGGTGTCGCCTGCTTAAAATTCAGCTTCTGTTTGTGTGGAGAGCAGTGCACAACAAAGGTGCATGAATTTCAATCATAAAACCCTGTTGTGGGGGTCCTGAATGGTCCTGAATTCATCTGGGCTGTATATTGTTATGAGTTCTTTTTATTCAGAGAAAAACAATGGAAAATATCAAAATTCAAGTATAGTGCAGTGTGTGTGCTGAATCCTACTATTGAAATCCTAGTTCAAGGACAGTGCATTTAGCATGAATTTGACAGGCAGCTGAAGGGGGCAGTGCCATGGGATCTGAGCTGAGACGGGAGAGCGCCGTTTAAACGCAGCGAAGAGTATGAAATACCGTGGAATGTGCCAAAACTAATGTCAATACCGTCTCCTCGTAATAAGCCTTTGATGAAGGTGTTACTGTTCAGGGACATACACGCTAACAGGCCTACTTACATAGTACATGAAGCCATGGCAAATCACACAGAAACATCACACGAACCAATCTACATGCAAACGCCACACAGTTGGGCACCCTTGCATGCGTTCACATGTATGTAATGGTGTGTGATTCTGTCTTTGAAAGATGTCTATATGGCTCACCAAGCAAACAAGCTATTGCTTTTTGCTACACGTGCTATTTCTTTTGGGACGACCGATGAAGTGCAAAGCTGGGTGAGGCGTGATATCTTCAGGCCTGTTTATTTTGCTGGTGAAGTTCCAAGACTGTGGTACAAAGCAGCTTAATGTGGCGGCGAGTCCGTGGTTAGGTGAGAAACTCTGGTGCCTGCCTGAATCCGAGAACATCGCATTTACGTCTGAGTTTTGGTGACAGCAGTTCTGACTTTTTCATCAGACTGCACGTTCTCTCTTGAATCGCTGCACACTTTCTACGAATTATTTTAATGACTCCTTAAGCAACCGTTATATTTGTCAAAACGTCCACAAGACTTAAGGACTTGATGATGGAATGGGATGTTTATTAGCCTCATTTGCGTAAGTGGAGCAGACAAACAGCTCTTTTAGCTATAGCAACGGACAAGCCAGCAAGAAAACAGAGATGGAACATAACTTCTGGTTCTCTTCTCTCAAGTGCAATCTTGCCCCTCCCCCAGAAATTAAGCCCCGCCTCCAATCTCAGTCAGCTTTTACGACCACACTTACAGCCAGTTCATACTTCATGCACTAG
This sequence comes from Gymnarchus niloticus, assembly GCA_009936485.2. Taxonomy (NCBI): domain Eukaryota; kingdom Metazoa; phylum Chordata; class Actinopteri; order Osteoglossiformes; family Gymnarchidae; genus Gymnarchus; species Gymnarchus niloticus. The sequence continues at coordinate 2,927,933 of JAACJT020000002.1, read as the reverse complement.
TGCACGTGGTACCAGCTGTGTGTTGCTCGTCTGCTGCACCATGCAGTGAAGTAGGTCCTGGCTTTTAGGAAAATGATGTCTATACTTAGCAAGCCTTAATTTGCTGTACACCTCTCGGCATGTGTGATCATATTCCATCAGAGTAGAACCTATCCTTCCGAGAGATTCATGAATAAACCAAAGCTCAAGCATTTAATTAATGTCACCTGGCAAGAATTCTCACCCCCTTCATTGAAAAGGTTGAAAGGTGCAATGAGAATTCAGTCAAATCCGTTATACTTTGCTTAAACCTTTACACTGAAGGGTTACTCCAAACTGACATTTTGTAGCCTTGGGAAATTCAGCTACATCCTTTTTCGAAAGCATAAAGGTTAGGAGATGACCACTGGAGTGTTTGGATGACTGAAGGGCTGCTTACCCAGTTTTAGTGGCTCATTACGAAAATGGTGGCACAACAAAAGGCAGTGGATCTGAAAATAAATTGACTTGGCAAGACACAACCCATACGTAAAGGTCTTATCTGATGTCTCGTCCAGTTCAAACGACCTTACTAATGGCAAAAAGTGCATTTATTTTCTCCCCCCCCGACTTCACTGGTTTTACCTGAGAATGAAATTTGGCTGTCTATTGGATTTCAGCTACAGCAAATTAGCAGCCTAGTTATTTTTAGTTGGCATATATGAATACAAATGGGTGTGAATTTACTAATGGTGCCCAAGAGACAGTGCAGGCATGCTCATCAGGGAATGGTGACTACGGTCTGGGACCACAAGTCAATGTTCATAATTTTGTAGAAAGTTTGCAGATTATCCCATTGTGGATTTCTCAATGTCCCATCACATCACACACAACCAATGGCCTTTCCTGATGGGAACAGACTTTCAGTATGTTATTTTTGTCTGTTGAGGTGTGTTACCTTGTTTTCAATGCTTTTGCTCAGTTTGATTCTGGTCATCCCCAGCAGTAAACCTGCATCACCATGCAGTAATCACAAGCTGCACTGTTTATTTGTACAGCTGGCTTTCGTATTCATTGCAGCTTCAATTCACCAGATAAAAGACTCATTATTTAAGTTGAAATGTGAAACCATTTAGGATGGAGGAAGCCACAGATATGTTTCTGGCTAGTTCATTAATGTTCCGAGCTGAATGGTGTAATGCATAATGTAGGTCCTAGAATGGCCAGAACTGACTGCTGTGATGCATCGTGTGGGCTCTTGGCAGGAGGAACCTGAATACTCTGGTGGATGTCGTCAGTGCCACAGACTGTAACACTGATTGATTGTATAGATTTATGGTTGTTTACTTTTGCATTTATATAGTAGTTTTGATCAAGTGGGAAAAACGTGGTTATCGTAAATCATGCCTCGGCCAGAGTAGGGGGTGGATCTTAGAGAGCAGGGCTTGGCTAGCATAGTGTTGGCAGGCAGGGTCTGGTGTGAATGGAAAGGAATGGCAGCTGCAGCATCCCAACCGGACTGTCTTGGCCTGGCACCAATCACTCTGCCGCAAGATCACAAACGTTCCCTCAAAGGCCTTTTCTGATGGGGCGATTGTATGGAGCAGCTGTTGCATATGACTGCTCAGTGAATTTTTGGGTGATAAAATCAAGGCTTTTGTGTAGCTGGGGAAAAAAAAAACAAAACATCAAGTAGGATTGAAACTGTGGACTTATTTTTATGATGAGTTTGTGGGTAGGGTGGCACTGTAGCTCACTGGGTAGCAGGCCTGACCAAAACCATGTTGAGTGAATTTGTGTCTCAGGTGTGTGTGTGTGTGTGTGTGTGTGTGTGTGTGTGTGTGTGTGTGTGTGTGTGTGTGTGTGTGTGTGTGTGTGTGTGTCCTGTGATGCACTGGCTTCTTGACCTGGCATGTCCCATGCCTTGGGCCCCGTACTGGATAGGCTGCAGGTTTTGTACTAGGATACTGGACTGCTAGATATTTACCTGACTGAAGAAGGAGAGAGAATATACAGGTCACGTAGTATAGATGGTGCTTCCTTGGCTGCTAGCCCCTACCTTGGGAGGGAAATTGGATAAAGACTCAACTTGGACAGCCAAAGGAGTGTGAGTCGGTAGCCAGGTCTGGAAGACTGGCCTCAAACCCCTGACCACTGCCAAGAATAAGCAAGGCTTCTGTCACACAGAAGCAGCCATGTGACCCATGTTCTCCTGCCTCATCACCTGCAGCATGCTGGATTTCTTTGACCAGCAGATGACAGCACATTAGAAATTGCCCCATTCCATTTCAAGGTTACAAGAATGTCAAAAAATTCTTTTGCTGCGGGGCTGGCAATGAATTGGTGAAGATCTGTCAGAAGAAATTTTTAAGTTACATGTGCTAGCTTAATAGGCTGTTTCCTTAACTGTAGCCTGTAAGTAGAGGATGGAATGATGTTTGTTTCTTCTCAAGGAGATTCCTAGACGTTTGGCTTTCTTGTTTTCCTTTTGGTCTGATCTGCTGAATCAATTGCATGCTGAAGTGACTCTTCACATGACCACAAATGTTACAGGGCTTGGCATCAGCTGTGTGCACACTGTAAACGATAGGTGAGGGTCTTCAGTCTTCTGTGCCAGACCCTCAATTTTCACTGCAATAGGTCTTTTATTTTTTTTCAAATGACTTAAATTTACTCAGCCAGGGTTGTTAGACTTTAAGCACAACAGAACCTGGAGAGATTATGATGTGTGAAATGGGTCAGGTTCTCAGCTCCACAGAAGTAACCAAAAACCCAGGGTGAGGATCCCTCTTTCACGGTGGGCCACCGTGTCTGCAGGTTTCTGGGTTGCCTTTCTGTTAGTAAGGAGAGGTTATATATTTCCATGGAGCACCAGGTGAACTTGGGCCCTAATGCTAATAATAGTAATTAATCAATGATGTGTACAGAGAGAACTCACTGCAGCGCAACCTGCAGCCCATCTGCAGCCTCCGTGAAATCAGCGAGGTTGGGGGTGTGCTCACTGGCTGGGCGTGTATGCGGTCGCCAGTTATGTTCTCCGCCTCGAGCGTGTACCTGCCAGTCCATCCCTGAACTCTGGACAGAATTAACCGCCTTGGGGGCTGGTGTGAGCCTGACTCTGAAAACGAGCTCTCATCTCTTCCCTGACGGATATCTGGGGAACGGAGGGTGTGTTTGAGCTCTTAGTGCTGTTTTGGTTCAGCTCTCTTAGGTGTGAAATGACAGCAGATGGTTCTTTTTGTGGGGTGACGAGACTGAAATCTGAATGCGGTCCCCCCTTCTCTCTTGGCTGTCGGTGTGCTACCTGCTGTCCTCACCTGACAGCTGGCTTCCCCTCCTCTGCCCGCCTCATCTTCCTTTCCCTGCCAGCGGTTGGTGGCAGTCATTATGCCGGTGGCCATACAGTGAGCACTTTTGGGTGGGGGGAGGTGGGGGGGGGGTGTATGACTGGAAGAGCTCAGAACGATAGAGGAGACCCAGGGGAACTAGGAGCAAAGAGGACAGTGCAGCTGTAATGTGTGGAAGGATAATGAACGTACTGTTAAGCGGTGGAGACAGGTGAAATGCTTATGGCTTTTACCATATGTGGTGAGACAGTGAGAGTGTGTGTGTGTGTGTGTGAGAGAATTAGTAAAGTGGGCTTTAGTAAGAAAGCCAGACAAGTTAATCTGATTCCATGTATTCCTCTTGTTTATTGGCGATGTGGGCATAGTGCCCATCTAATCACCGTCCTGAGTGGGCAAGCAGCTTGTGAAGGTAGTCAGGGGCCCTGATACTGAAGAGGAAGTGTGTCAATAAAGCAAATAAAAACACGTGGATTTGAATATTTAATATTGTTTGCTTTCTGGAGGGGAGAGATAAAGTGGTTCCCCTGATAGTAAGCTCATTAGCGAGAGCCGCAGGCCCTTTTAGCTTGTCTTTGCCTGAACCAGACCAAAATGCATGGTGGGCTTCAATGCTGCTTCTGGGCCAGAACGCCTTGCTCCTTTGAAAAAAGTGCCAAGGTGAATCGGAGGCAGCGTGGGTGAGGAGGAGCTACCTTGACCGTTCAGGCGCTAATTGATTAATGAGCAAGTGCCTGAACCAGTGAGGCAGAAATTACCTCATGGCTAGTGAACCAATGATATAGTCATCACTGACACCCTCGGAGTAAAAGGGTGGTGTTGTTTTTGTATGCAAATATTTACTTGCAAACGATTCAACATGGTGATGTGACAGTTTATATCTTCATTTAATCTATTTATTACAAGTGGATATTTACTGAAAGCAAAAAGGGGATTGGAGCAGAGTCCCATCTGGTCTTCTGGCAGGTCTAATATTGCAATGCCTAAAACTTTTCAGAATCAAACCTGACTGTTTCCTTTCAGAGGTGGAATCCTCTTCCATTACTGGGAATAAAATTTTACTCGCAGATCTCCAGGCCCTTTTCAGCACTCGTAGGTTTTTTTTTTTTTTTTTTCTCCCCCATTGATTTTTTTTTTTTGAGTGCTAAACATTCAAGAGAGGAATTGTTGTCAGATCGGAGTGGAACAATCCATTTTTGGTTTTCCCTCTGACAAGGTGTGTGTGGCATGAAGAGATGTGAGAGCTGCATGCTGGGATCTCAGGGTGTGAGTGTTTCTTGAATGATTCCCTTGTGCAATTTCACCAGTCAGGATTTCTTTAAAGACAAAATTTTTCTTCTCTGGAAGCTTTCGTTTTGAGATTCACAGTGTGCTGCCTCAATTCTCGGTAAGTCTGAATGAATTTACCCAGCCTTCATTGCGGTTACAGACCACCATTGACATTGCTGCTTTTCCCACATAGAACCTTGGTGGAAACTCTCTGGTAACTTATTTAGATTTGGTTGAGTATTTCTCTTCAGAACATCACCAACAGGATGCTTAAAAGGCACGTTTCCATTGCACAGCAACTATTCCACTGCGACCCATAATCCCCAGGTCCAGAGTTCAGTGATCTTAATTCTGCTCCCCATTAACCCAAGCAAAGCACTCCAGTCTATACTTGCTAATGGTCACTAAAAACCAGTTTTAATTATAGTGCAGAAATCGAGTTGTGTTAGTGAGAGCCTACTGATATTACACAGCTCTTTGAAGCAGCAAATGCTTTCGACCTCCTCCTAACGCGGTGTAGTCAGACTCTTCCCATATGATCCATTCTGTTCCCCATGCTGTTGAAGGACTGTTTTTGTTTGCTATCTTATCTTGGCGGTAGAGATGTTCATGTGGAAGATTGTCCTCCTTTCCCTTGTGCTCTTTTTAAAAAGCCCTGTATAAGATCATGTCCTTCACATTTTCTCCTCTGAATGGTAAGCAGATGGACATCATGTATCGTGTTTTTTTTTTTTGTTTTTTTTTTTATCTAGGCTAACATTATGGTATTCTGTCTTTTGAAGTTTTGCTCCTGTCCAAAATGTACATAATTTTTTTTCCCTACATGTATAAAAAAAAAAAAAAAAAAACTCTTCCTGTGTATAGCATGGTTTAAAATGGCTCACTTTGATTGTATTTTTATGTTTAACAACAACAAATACTAATGGCTTTTGTTTTATTTGTTGACTAACCTTGCGATGGTTCTTAACCTTCTGGAAGATATACAGACCATAAGGAGCTGATGTCTGCCTGGGACAGCCTGTACATTTACATCTTGCCCAAAGAGTCCTTAAAGAACCCCCTCAGATGAATTTCAGAGAATTTCCCCTTGGCACTAAAGGAGACATGGAGGAGCCTTTGCTGTTTCTGCCTCGGTGCTTGTGTTTTCCGCATTGCCATACATGAGTGCAGTCAGATCATTTGCTCCTCTTCCCGCGAGTCCTCAGGTGCTGTCTCCACCAATAATGGATGAGCAAGCAGACAGGCGTCTTTCCATGACAGGGAGCTTCCTCTTCTATGTCTGACTGCACCGATGTGCTGAGCTAACTGGTAGAATCTGACACGCCTTTACTAACCCCTGTAAACACCTGGACCTGTACTCTGGACTGACCTTGTGCTGTAAGCACCTGGGGAGATGTGCTCCGTTTGGTAAACAGCTGAGGAAGGTCACGCTGCTCTATAAACCTTCAGGGAGAAAACTGTCTGGGTAGTCTTGATGGAGAGGGAAAATAAGAAAGTGATTCTATTGATCATTCCACTGATCATCTTATCGGTATGTAACCAGTGGTGGCACCCTTACCTATGCCTCAGGGCAGAATCTGTTCTTTCTGAGGCTCTTATGTTCATCACTTCCGTGGGATGAATGTTCGGCAGTATGTTGGAAAATTACCCTAATCCACGAGAGAAGCCATGTGAACACGATGTCTTGCGAAGAGTCTCCTGGGAATGTGATGGGTGAGTCTGGCTTGGGAGGAGGGAACTGCATGAACCCTTCGAACCTTGATGCGCTAAGACATTGTAGCGGCTCAGTAGGCAGCACCGTAATTTCACACCTCCGGGTTTGTGCCTTTTGATTTCTGCCCCCGCTCTGGTGTGTGGCATCGATTAAATGAATTAGTTTATGAAACATGATGAACCGTATGCTGGCAGTGCTGAGCCTAGCGCAACATTAGCATAGAGTTGCAGTCTGACGTTGACGACCACAGAACCGGAACCCGGAGGTCTGGTGACGTCTGCAGGGTTGAGTCATAGGGAGCCGCGGAAGTCTTATCTAGTTTATACATGCTGCCACCTCAGAGGAGCTAGGGCTTACTGGTTCTGATAACCTTGCCATAATGTTTTCATAATGTTGCCAGTTGGTGTTTTTTTTTTTTTTTTAATAACCCTTCCCAACAGAGCAAAGACTTGTACTTCATGCTTCCTAGTGGTAACCGCACAGGCCAACTTGCCAGCTGTGAAAACCAAAAAAAAAAAAACCTTGTATCAATGAGTGTGTATTGAAATGGCAAATCTCTCTCTTGCTTTAGTCAGTAATGTCCACGAGTGACAAAGAGCACCATCTTCTGTTTGAGCTCCAGCAGCTGCTGCTTTGCCTGAGGGTGGTGGGGGCTGCTGGTGGGGGCTGGTGGTGGGGGCTGCTGGTGGGGGCTGCTGGTTTCGGGCTGCTGGGGTCGGGCTGCTGGTGGGGGCTGCTGGTGTGGGGCTGCTGGTGGGGGCTGCTGGTGGGGGCGGCTGGTGTCGGGCAGCGGGGGGGGGCCGCGGCTGGGGGGGGGGGCTGCGGGGGG
>JAACJT020000002.1:2877171-2917675 GCA_009936485.2 Gymnarchus niloticus | reverse complement strand
TGCTGGTGGGGGCTGCTGGTGGGGGCTGCTGGTGGGGGCTGCTGGTGTCGGGCTGCTGGTGGGGGCTGCTGGTGGGGGCTGCTATTGAGTTTTAATAAAAGCTTCAGATGGAAGCCGATACCTGCTGTACGACACCAGCAGCTTTCCAGAGCCGTGACGGGAATCTGCCGGGAGCAGCCAGACGCAAGTGTACACCGTACAGGCACACGACCACTCACTCCCATTTAACAAAAACACTTGTTCACATATTAGTACATTAGTGTGTACAAATTCATGCAGTCACTCAAATACTCCCATGAACGCTGACGGCTTCCTGACTTAGCCACAGAAAGCCGTCTTTTTCTAGGCTCAGATTGTGATACCTGCCCAGCCACGCTCTGGGAGATACCGGGTCCTAGTCTGACAGACATAGCTGGCCTTCACCAGCAATCCTGCCCCAGGGCTGTCTGGCAAAGCAGCTGGGGCTCTGACACATTTAAGCTCCCTGAGTAAATACTGTTTACAAGTGTTTTGAGTTTTAATTGCATGCATGATTTATGCGTAGATGTGGATCGAATACTATCGTGGGAGGTCTGTGTGCAAATCATGTGATGAAATGGGGGGGGCAGGGGGGTGTCAGAGGAATAAACACTGACAGCTGCCATCTCCAGCTCATCCCCAATGAAATTCCAGGAAGTTAATGGTGGAGTGTATCACCTGGCACCGTTGTGGAGCCTTTCTCTTCTAGTTTTGATTCTCCTCACTAAAATCGTGGCCACAAAGCCTATACGTCATCTTAGCACAGCAGTTCACGGTAAAAAGTGCAAAGAGGCGCCGAAAAATGATCACCATCTGTCTCTGGGAGGCAATGGAATTATTTCTGAAATGGAATCAGTTTAACTAAACTGGCTTTTCTTCGAAGATGGATGGCCTTGGCTGAATATTTCATGACTGATCTATTTATTACTTTTATACGGTGAGAATGGAAGGTCACTTGTCTGGGGTGAAAGGAGAGATTTGTCTCTGACGGTGTTTCGGATCTGTCGGTTCGTTTCGGTGCAGCGCCTCGCTGTGTCTGCGAGTCCTGCGGGTTCACGCTGGCCGAAACAGTAACATGCTGTGTGCCTGTGGAGCCTCTCCTGCAGTGAGTAGTCAGTAACTAAACAGTGAACTGCATCAATGCAGTGAAGTGAGCATGCTGTGTGTGTGTGTGTGTGTGTGTGTGTGTGTGTGTGTGTGTGTGTGTGTGTGTGTGTGTGTGTGTGTGTGTGTGGGTGACTATCAGCCCCCCTTTGCAGTGAGGTGCCAGTTATGGTTCGTTCATTTCAGACACGTTCCGCTGCGGTACGAAGCTGATGGACAGCTGTATGGCACCCGTTATAAATTGCATAACTACTCTATAAAGCACTCACACGGATGCCTTTACGGCAGCCGCTCCAATGACATGGATGCTACAGTGAAATATCCTGTACGATTTTTGATAAAACACAGCTACTAACGGAAAACGCAATTCAGTGTTGACGTCACTACTTCTGGCAGAGGCAGACTTCCAAATTTGCACCAGGTGGAAAATTATGTTATGGGGGGGGGGGGGTCATTGTTTGGGGGAGACAGAGCACAATACCATGTATTGTGGTATATTAATTTATATAAAACTCTAATGGCCTTTTAATATGTATTTACAGAACTCCAGCCGTTTGGCTGATTTATTTATTTTTTAACTGGGTTCTTTTGAACCTTAATGATCCTTAATGAATAATCTCAGTATGTTAGGAGCCACAGAGTCTTCTAGCATTTTCTTCTCACACTCCTGGGATTAGGAACCACAGAGTGTGGGCTTCTGTCTGGCTGTTTCTGTAGGGGACTGCAACATCTAGTTTCTCTAATTAATTTACCTCCCCCACCACAGTTCACTGATGTTACAGGCTTTTTGTTGGGTTGGAATTTAAGGGAGAATGACCATCCACCTTCTAACACCACATATGAAGAGTTGAGGCCTGAGTGTTACACTTTAGTACATGGAGTGAGTGTGAAGCAGTCATTGTAGTACTACTAATGATGGGACAAATGAAGCTGCAAAACCAATGATGGGCGGGAGCATCCTGAACTAACCAATCAGTGCTGGTTAGTTTGGGATACTCCCACCCACCATGGGCTTTGAAGCCTCAGTGGTGGTGTCACTAAGCATTACACACACCTCTATACCTGCAGCGTTTTACTCTGATATTGGAGGGGAAGTTGCTTCTCTGGTCTCGTCAGCTGGCCTTCGCTGAAGACCACTTGTCTGTAGGCCTGCTTTGCTAGTAGTACACTTTCATGGCATCCCTGCAACTTCAGTGGCATCGGTAACCATCTCTCTCTCTCTTTCTCTTTCCCTGCATTCACATGAAGGAAGTGGAGGTAAGTTATTGCTTAATAACTAGCTTGAGTACATGTATGTTTTTATGTGAGGGGATATTTTTGTGTTCTGGATGGAAGATGCAGGGGATGCTGCTATTAGTTGGTCAGCTGCCTGTCGATCCTACACCATGGCCATTAACCAATCACCTAGTGGATATTTAGTGTTACATTCTTTTGAATCTGTAATTTGAGCCCAGAATGGGCCTCCCAGGTGTTGCCTTGCACATGTTTTTTGCAGATAGTTTGGGCTAAAATCATACCACTTTTAATGATAATAACAAAAGCAATATATGGAAGAGTAGTGTCCCATTCAGGATGTCCCCTGCCTTGTACATCATGGGGCTGCCTTGAGGATATATGAGAAATGGATGGATGAAAAAATATTTGTCCACTTCTGCACCCAGTTATGAAGTAGATGGATGAAAGCATGAGCAGATGTCTAAATGTGATGTTTTTTGGATGGTGTTTTGGCTTGATGCCTGCATTGTAAGGTAATGACAAGGAATAGCACTCCAGTTTTGGCTGGAGTCGGAGCCTGCAGCTATTTTGTCTGCAGGAGTGCTCCAGATGTGTTCTTGGCGTGTTCGTGTTGTACCGCCAGGTTACGGTCAAGTGGTCGCCAGGTTCGCAGTTCCTTGTATGAAAATTCATCTACGGGGATGTGGGGACTCACGTGTTGCCGAATTTTGATTGAGATATCATTCATTCTGATTTTCATTTAGCACCACAAGTGCCCACAGGACAGGCAGTTTTCTCTGTGGAAATAAATGAAATGGTTTTCAGAGCCGCACTCTTGACTTTACCTGTTGGTGGAGCTTGCCTGTGATATGTGCTGTTGCTTGTCCCATTAGACCGACCCCCACCAGGTTGCTGCAGTAGCCCACCATGGGGGGGTTTACTCCCCTGCAGGTAGATCAACAGACTTGTCCCTGACTGCGTGCGTCGCAGATCCCATTACTTTCCTGTGCAGCAGGAGCTTGCTGATAACTAAGATGGGAAATGGAACAAGTGGCTTTTCCAAAGCTGCGGCGTCGGCTGGGGTCAGATCGGCCCACGTGCTCCACCACATATCAGCTCGCTGGCGATCCGCCACCGAACGCCGTCCCAATCCCCGCCGATCCACAGCCTTTCTCACTCTTACACACGTGTGTGTGTGTGTGTGTGTGTGTGTGTGTGTGTGTGTGTCTTATGATGTAAAAAATGGCCCAGATAGTGGTTAATCTTGGAAGCAATTTCTAGCTTATTTCTTCTCGGGAAAGCATGTGACAGTGTGGTGAGGCGGCGTCAGGAGGTGTGGTACTGGGATATTGTGAAAGCTGGGACATTGTGTGACTTTGGTGATTGCCCTCCCCTAGGAGGAGCTGGCATATAAATAACCATGTTACAGCAGTCATTTGATTAAACAGGGGTAGCTGATTTGCCAGTGGGGTGGCCGGAATTCCGTATAAGTGGTGTTGGGCTACAAGGGTTCAGCGGTACAAAAGACTGAGTGGCTGCGTCACGTGTAAAAGATGTTGAGGTGTCAGGACTTGTGAGCTTTCATTTGGTAGGGATGATGGTGAACCAAGAGCTGCTCATCCCACCTCACTGTTCACCTGATGGCCAATATCTTTTCCAGCTTTTTAGGTATGTGCTAGAGGCAACTGCTTAAAGGCAGTTTTCTAACCTGAGCAAATTTATTTCAGTGACTGTGTGATTCGTGACTGGCTCATCTCCAATCCAGCTATAAAAAATGAAAACTGAAGGGAAGAGTCATTTGCCATTCTGCCTGTTTCTGCCTGAAAAGTCCAGGAATTTACAGAGGTCAGAGGATGGCCCTGTCTTCACAGAAGGTCATGGTGACCTCAGTATTTTAGCCTCATCTTCACATCTAAAAAGATAACCAGATGAGGCTTTTTGTCTATCTCTAATTTTCTCAAAGTTTCCGTCTATCGGTAATTTTTGAACAAACTATAGCCTTATGCGCCTGTAGAACCATTTACATTTTTTTTCTTGTGTTTGTGTGTGGAAATGCTTTTTTTTTTGTTTCCTTGTTGTTCGACTGTGTAGAGGTAGTCTTCATTGTTCTGTGTGTGTGTGTGTTCTCAGTACAAACTCGTGGATATAAAGAGTTGTGTAATTGTCCTTATCTGACTCTCTGTGTGCCGCATGCAGTCTCCACCCAGCAGGCCTTGCGCAGGTTATTATCATTCTGGTGCTCCGGTTCCTTTGGCTGCAGAAAGCCCTCAGAGCCGATTGCCTTCCCAGTATCTTCAAAGTATCTCCAGCCTTGCCCATAGCTAAGAACAAAGCGGCATTTCTCAGCGCACACCCCCAAGGGGGTGCCTTGGCTTCCCTCGCACACTCGCTGAACGGTGGCCCCGCCCCCTCCTTGCGTTTTCACTCCTTATGCATTCTTCAGCTTCTCCGGCGCAGTGGACACAAGGCCTGGTTTGGCAAGCCACGGGTGATGTTCTGACACGTATGTGGACATCAGAGCCAAAAATCATACTACAAAGCCCTGCGGCTGTCACTTATGTTTTTGATGTGCGGTTTAGTCCTTTGAGGAGCTGGCTAAGGCAGCAGCACTATCAGATTGTCACCTAGTGGAAGAAAATGTTTTGGGCTCCAAAGTGGTAATTGTTATTTCGGGCAGTCACCGTAGTTATCCTTGTATAACTGCTTTTTTTATGCCAGGCTGATCTGGACCGATGATCTCATCTCATCTGTGTTTGACCTGGAAACTGACAGGTAGCCATTGGCAATGTGTGATGCATCAAGAACCACCTGGGTCTTTCCCTACAAAGAAAAGTCTTGGTCTCTGAAAACAGGTGAAAATCTGGCTTGCTCTGTTTAGGGGAATCTTTGAGTGTTCTTGTTTTGGTGAAGTATATGTCTGGACATGAGGAACTCTGTATGAGGGAACTCTCTTCAGGGAGGAAGATTTCTTGCTACTTACTGGACTGGCACGCTCATCACCTTCAGCTTTGCTCCTCAGCGTAGGTTTGGTGAGACAGTAGGGAGGTGGAAGCTCAAAGCACTTTGGGTTTTATCAGACTGGCCTCTGACAGGAGTCAATGGAATATCAGCATCACCCACTGATATCTACATGATCAAAAGCCTGCTTGCCTGAAGTATTGTCCTGAAGGAGAAACTCAAAGGTGGTGCCACCCAGGTTTGATTGTTAATAGGAATAAGTCTTTGGTCAACCTAGACAGGACAGGTGAGTGTCAGAATAGATCCAAGTATAAACACTGGTGTGTGTTGGAGAGGAGAGAGATCCCAAGGGAACCTGGCCAGAGAAGAATGTGCAACGTCCGTGTTCCTGTCGTCCTCCATCTACTGAGCACTGTGACCATCTCTTTTTAACTGTTGGGTGCTAGGCTAGCTAACAGGCATTCAGGTGTTCTGGCTTTCTTCAGTTGCAATGCTACTTAAGTAGAAGGCTATTGTAGTTGTCTGAATGTCAGGGTGCTTGCCTAGAATGAAACCTTTTGTCTTATTTCAACACAGCTAACAGAAAATATGTTGCTGCTATCTGCTGAAGCTATATTAATACTGAAACTCTTCAGCACAACTGGCCATGCTTGCAGTTCAAACTGTTACAAGGTCTTCAGTTATAGTCATGCTCAATATATATATATACACTATATGCATTTCAGCCTGCAGAAATGTTTCAGGTAATAGTGACACTCTAAATGTATCAATATCAAAGATCAGTCACACCCTTAACCTTAATGGTGCCAGACATTACCTGTGTTTCATGTTAAAATTGCATTAATATATACACTATGTACTAAACACAATAGCATCGATAGCCTATACAAGCGCTCTAGTCAGGCTTTGGCTTAATGTGAAGTGGAGCTCTCTGTTTTTACCTGGGTAAGCACGCAGGTCGTTTAATGGCCTGGTATCATTATAGCTGTATGCGAACAGCAGCCCAATATCAGCGGGTATGACAACATTATGCCTTGAGACGTGTGAGATCTGATTTGTCTACACTTAGCGTTTCTCAATCCTGGTCCTTGTAGCTCATTGTGAATGCTTGTTTTTGGTCTAGCTGAGCGCTTAATTATGCTTGATTGAATGAAGCGCTTCGATTTTACATGTTAAAGGTTTTAATTAAAATCGCTTTCAAGCAAATGAGTCCCCCTTTCCTCAGCAGTGTTAAAATTATTTGCAGCAACTTTTTTTTTTTTTTTTTTTTGTGTGTGTGAAGATGCTTCTAAACTCTGTCTCCTCAAAATGAGTGTTTTGGAGTGTGAAAGCCTGTGTGGATGCCAAGCAGAGCCACATGCGATTATGGGATTTCGCACCTAGGATCAGTTTTTATTCCTAGCAATTCATCTTGATGGCGCTAGGGGTTCGGGGAGGGACTACTGAGATTCAAAGGGGAATTACAAGGAGATATACACAAAGGTAGAACACCCAGAGGACTGATGCATTCTGGCTGAATGAGTCAAAGAGTTTTGACTGGGAGGTGAAACAAAACTCACTAGTTCGTATGTATTGTTGAGGGTGCACCTTAAGTCAGCACAAACAAACCTGCTTGACTAACCCTCCTCACTCCTCTAACGTGGTATTTTAGTATTAATTATTCTTCATGTAAATTAAAAATTGATCAATTTTGGCCACAGAACAAACTACCGAAGGGCTGTTTTAACAATAAAATTGCTAAAACAAATCTATGAAACAAAAAAGTTAATTTATCAAAGAACGGGGACATTTTTTAGGGCAAGTCCTCAAGTAACCTGTTCTCTCATGTTGTTTTAAAGGTGCGGCACATTCGATATCCGAAAGGACTCAACTTGCCAATGTGCTCTGTGGATCGGAGTTGGAAAATGCCACCATTCCAACATTGTTAATGAGTTTGATTAAATTGACCCTGTTTTTAATTGGTGAGCTAAATAGATGACACTGGAATGGAATACAGGTAGAGGCCTAATTAATGGATAGTTGGCTTGATGATTGGTCTCAGGTGTGTCGGCAAGGCATCTGTGCCTGCCTAATCGGGGTGTAGGGCATACAGTGTAGACACTGCCGGAGTCTACAAACTATAAAAGAATGGAAAGAACAGGCAAGGCTTCTATCCTTCCTCTGACTGCTTACCCTCCTCAAAATCACTCTTTTTTTTTATAAAATGGACCCTCCAGAGTGAAAATGGTCCCTGCTGCAGGCCTCTGTGTAGAAGTAGCATGTCAAAGCAGCACTTGGGGCCCCAGTGGTGGGATGTCCACCATCACACAGTTTGTGCTGCCCTGGTGTTGGAGTCACCACTTTCAAATAGACATTTTTGTTCTTGCTTGTGAAAGCTCAGCAAATCCATGCTAATGTGTGCTGTTCCTACCTTTTTTGGTGTATTTTTGATGCTCAAAAGTTTAATATTAGAGTAGTCTGAAAGGAGGTTTTAATTTTTTTTGTCACTATAACTAGTCTGCAGAATTATATTATTAGGTATTTAGGATTAGGTATTTAGCAGTTGGTAATTTGCTATTGGTGAAAAGTTTATTTTCCTCTGGTATTGGTGAGGGAAAAAAAAATGATGAAACCGCTGAATATGATTGGTTAGTGGTTTTAGCTTTGTGTGTTGAACAGCTAATCAGAGAAGGTTCTGAGCCGCAGAAGTTACCAAGGAGACCCCGTCAGTCTCCCCACGAATCAAACCAGCCGAAAGATTAACGTTATTATTAGCAAATGTTTCCATGGGAGTACGATGCAGAGCTTAATACCACTGTTGTACTACTGCTAATTAAATTTCCACAAAGGAAAAAAGCAGCTTTTCGGGCCAATGTGAATTACATTCTTTACATTCTTTTTTTTTTTTTTTTTTTTTTTTTTTTTTTAAAGCAAATTTAGGAACGGGGCCTTTGAATGTCCTAAGGAAACGATGTGTGCCAGGCCACTACAGCTTTAACTAAAGTACTGGGGTCGTTGTTCACATATTTGGCCTGTAATGTCTTCAGGCTACAGTGCTGATCTTGCCGTTTGTGACTGAAGGATAACTATAATCTACCCTTCCTTAAATCTCATCTCTCCAATAGCTCTTGGGTATCAAGTCCATGCCAAGGCTTAGACCCAATGCCCATTCTCTGTTCCTGCAGTGCTTCTCAGATGAATTGCTGGACTTTTTCCTGGGTAACATCCTTAGCAACAGTATTTGAAAGACCCCACAACAGTATGTTTGATTTATACATATAATCTTTGCTGGCTACTTATAGTTAGGTGTCATTTATTAACAGGAGGAGTACCAAATTTTAATGTCTTTTGGGTAAATTTCTTTTTAAAAAAAATTGGCTGTGTAAGTTAAATGGTCTCCTTGTGCTATGTGGGTTTCTGGCGCGTACTGCAGCTTCGTCCCACGGTACCAAAGACATGAAGCTAGGCTGATCGGTGTCACACGATTACTCTTGCATGTGTGTGCCCCCTGATTGAGTAGCGTTGGTCTAGGGTGTATGCCAGCTGTGTGCCCGGTGCTGATGGACCGGCTCCAGGCCCTTCACTGCCCTGACCACAAAATTAATAGATGAATGAATGTAGTAGATTAAAACATGGACTTACTGGTTAGATCTTATTTTATTCAGGTGCATAATTTTTATGCCTTTATTGAAACTTGCAGATTAAGCGTTATGTACCAGTGAAATTTTTAAATTGAACCGTAAAGCAAATTAAATGCTTGCCCTGGTTAAATATCTTCATCCAGATGTACTTGACCGTTCATTTAGAGTGCGTTCATCTGTTGTTATGGCTCTCAAAACAGAACATTCAATGAATGCAACCTTTTTTTTTTTTTAGGTTTTTAAAAAAATCCTGAAGAATATGGTTCAGAAGTAGGAATCACTCTGGTTTTTAGTCGTTCTGTGCTGAGCTGACAGTAGACAATATTTCCAAATATTTTGCCTTTTAATTAACCTTTTAATAAATGTCCCAAGGTAACATTTTTTGAGATAAGCGATATCTATTTCAGATGTAAGAGACGGGACGGGTATGGTTCTGTGCTTTGAGAATGACTTTTTCAATTACTTCCTTCTCTCTATGGTTTTAGAATGTGTCTTTCTCCCTCTGAGTGGTTTTTAACATACGCTCCTCTTCTATACTTTAAAGACATGTGATTCTGCCTCCTTTGTGGGTTGAGTATATGTGCCTTTGAGTCAAATTCTAAAATGTGTGCAACACCGGAGCAAATTAAATCTGAGTAGAATCAGTGAGTCCCAACCTGTTATTGTGACTGGCTTACAATAAATTTTGTCTCATTACTTCTAGCTTATTCGCAAAAACATCCAGGCATACGCAACTAATAATCATTTAACTTTCAGCACGGGCTTACATACTCAATTAGCCGCATGCTGTGCCATGCGGCCAATGGATGGTCCAAACTGTGTCCGATGTCTGCACAAAATGCTTTCCAGGTAATGAGTCAGTGCAGTCCAAATGGACAAATCCTGCATCTGTGACATCGAGATAATGGGTGGCAAGGATCTGCTGGATCCAAGCTCTTTAAGCCGCCAGCAAGCACCCTCCTATCTGAGTAGTTTTGTTCTGGCTGGTCAGCAACAGGGGGTATTTTATCAAAGGAAGCCCAAACTCCCATGATTCTCTGCATTCTGCATCAGAAGTGTCAATAGAAGAGTTGGAAATGGTCCTGTGGGACATGTGGTCAGGTCTTTGGGCAACTCTAGTTTTTCCTGAGTCACTTGCCAATTGGATTGTGGATTTAAATATGCTGGGTTCGTAAGTCTCATTTTTCATCTTACTACTGCCTCACTCTCTTCCTCACCCTTTCCTCTCTTTCTCACTCTATCCCTCACTCTCCACCTGTCAAACCCCACCCCATTCCCCTAGCGTATTTTCACTTGATTGCCTCCTTCATCATTTTCTGGTTACTTGGCAAATATGTGATTATATGCATATACTATGAATGTATACACGTCAGAGAACGAATTCTCTGACATTTCAGAGAATAATTGCTTTTTTGATTGGTTTTAAGATTGTATGTTATTTTTGTTACAAGTTGTTTATGGACCTGTAGAAATTTAGTGGAAGTTGATGATTCTGTCTCTTGTTCTGGGTGTTGAATTGCTAACTTTTTTTTTTTTTTACCCTTTAGCTTAATTGTTCCTCTCTTCTCCTACTCTAACAGGATGATTACTTCAGGACATGGAGTCCCGCAAGCAAACCTCTTGACCAAGGTAAGCCCATTGTAATCACTCAGAACACAGTAGGACCCAATTGCAGAATCAGATGGTTTAATGGTAGTCAATGGTAGTGGAGCATCAAAAACATAATTGTGGTTACAGACAATAGATCAATTCTAGGGTAGAGCAACAAGCACAGCAAACAGAACCAAAACAGGAGGCCCACTCAGTAAGGGTCACAGAAACACAATACCTCACAAGGAGGCAACTGCACTGCAGAGCTAAAGTAGGAGACTGAACATATGATGATAATGAACGAGGCACAGCTGGTCAGTACTCGGGATGATGAACAGGAGTAGGTTAGGTGTGGCAGGTCAGAGGCAGACTGGCTTGGTGTGGGCGTGAACGTAAATACGCCTTTTTGGAGTGTTGGGGAGACAAATATTTTGGTATTTGACAGCTTTTTAGGACCACAAAGGGTAAGGAGGTAGGTTTGCCAAGTTACACACTCATCCCAGGGCTAGGGAATTGACTGGCAGGTATTTTCAGGTACCTGTGGCTGAAACTGATCAACTCCAATTAGTGGGTGTTACAAGGCTGGTGGCTCAAACTGTGTATGCAATACAGTGGATATGTGCTGGAAACCATCATGTTTAGTGATACGACAGATGAGTGAAATTGTGGTATAAATAACAGGATGGGTAGATGACCGAAACTGCAGGGTATAGAATATGATGGCTTTCCAAATGTTAATAAGCATCAATAGATAGATGATCCCTCCTGAACTTAGTGAGTGGCGTTTTTCTTCCATTTAGAGAAGTTTTTTGTGTTGTGAAAGTTTTAGAAGTCCTGTCAAAATGAATAAATGCTGAAAAATCAGAGGTTATGATATATAAAGAATGTTGTTTGTTTATTGATGTTGTGGGATACTATGGGTGCATCAATGAAATATGTACTTTCTGCTGGTTGAAGATTTTTTTCTGAGACATGGCAGTAGCGTACAACAAAAGCTGCCATCGACTTCTCTGGTCATTACCACCATGCAGATGTGGAACTGCGAGATCAATGAGTGGCCAGGAGCTGTAACCATTGTAACAATATGCTGCTTATATTTGCTAGTTCTTAATTATCTACTGCATTACCGCCAGGGATACTAGTTAAGGGTGTGCTGTTGTATACAGAAAGTTGCACGTTCACATGCCCTGATGTAGGAACCCTTGAGCATTTCTTTTCCAAAATGCCTACAGGAAAACTTCCAGTTGTAACGTCACAATAAATTGTATGGACAGTGTGGAAAAGGCACGCATCAATAAATTGTAAATGTATATCATGCTATTGCAGTGGGTAAGGTCTGAGATGACATTGAAGCTACTGCTGTGAATTGCTTGTGTTTTGTTGCTTCATCCTTGAGTGGAATAGGAAGGCTAATATGGTAGTTAACCCTTCATGGCCAGGTGTAATGGGGGGCTCCCCCCCAACAATATATACTGTGTGTGTGTGTGTGTGTGTGTGTGTGTGTTCCCCCCCCTTGTACACCTCCTGTTCAGTCAGTTACAAAAACTTCTTGGTTGGCCACTTTGGTTGTATAAGACTATAGACACACATTTTCAGTTGGTCCTCCTTTTGCTGGTAATACCATCTACTCCTCTGGGAAGCGTTCTGTTAGATGTTGGAGCATTGAATGTGGGGTTTACTGCCATTCAGACCTAACAACATTAGCAGGGTTGGGTATTGATGTTTGCCTGGCCTCCCACTTCACTGAAGTTGGTTCTAAATGGTTCCAATTTACAGTCATTTCATTTTGCAGTTGAATTTGGCAGCAATTTGACAAGCTGACTTGTCATAAAGGTGTCATCCTATTATGGTGCCATGTTGAAAGTCACTAAATGAGAAAGTATTGATGCCCAGCAAAATCTCTGATTGCCCCCCAGTCAAGCCATCCTGCATGAATGGCTTCTAAAGTCTTAAAATGGGGAAACACAGAAACCAATATAGTTCAAAGTCTGAGAAATGTTAATGCCAGCAGGGCTGAATGCTATTAATAGTATAAAACGAGACGACAAAAGACAACGGAAGATTGGAAATAAAACACCTAAGGTTAATATTAGCAGTTTATGAGGTTTGGATAATTGGGTGCAAGAAAAATGTCTTGCTATCCCAGTGTGGCATTCAAACAAATTTGCAAAGATGTGGTCTGCTGTCTGGATTTTTAGCAAACACCACGTAGAGGTGTTCTCCGAGTCACGTCCTGGATGGAATAAGGAAATATTTCCTATGAGCTGCTGATTGAGTATTCAGAATGATGTGGCTGTTTCCTTGCAGGAGGATCAAAACAGAATAGCTAAACGCAAGCAAATAACGTCTTGAGTAATTCTCCACGAATAGTGGCTTTCTAATCAAAGAGTCAGATGTTTTCTGCTTCATTGTCATACGTACGTTTTTTCTTTTCAAATCAAAAAGAATAACACCATTAATCTTATTTAAGCTTCATGCTTGTTTACCAGGTGCCTACAAACCTAGCTGCACGCAGCCACGTTCCTGGGAGACCTAGAAAATTCATACCTCGATTCGACACATCGTCTTAGCAGTCCAATCAGTCAGCTGTCATTCGGTCTGAGAACAGAAATTTAATAAGAGGCGACGCGATGTTCTCTCTATTCTACGATGAATGGTGTACTTGATTAGCAAGCGGCTACCGAAAAATAAGTAATACTTCCAGCAACGCCTTTTATTCACAACATCAAAAATCATTGTCATGCCTGAGCCCTGCGGAGAATTTGGTATGATGACAGGTGCACCTCCACTGATCCTCAGCCCAAAGAAAAAAGGCAGAATGCTCTCGACTTGCCAAGTGAAATGGTCGTAAACGACACATGCTAGTGCTTTGTTGTGTGTGTAATCGTTTTCTAAGGACGCGATAGGTGAGGAAATACTGTTGGCATCCTGGGATCGGCTCCAGACTTACCATGACCCTGCATAGTCCATTAGACCGTACATTGATTTAGCATACCTGGAGGGCTTGATGCTCAGTGGTCCGCAGGCCGATTGTCAGGCTGTTTGGTTGCACTGTGTGCCCGATCATCGTAACACTAAAGAACAAACATGAAGTTGGCTCCCTTAAGTGTACAGATTGGCTTCCAAGGAGTGGAGATCACGATTTTAATGGTGGTTTTTGGACAGCCGTCCCTGCGTAGTTTTCGCCACCTCTACACTCTGTGTCAGCAGTCATTTTACCACTCAGATGAGGAAAAAGAGGCATGCGGCTGCTTCAAGCCAACTAGAAGGGGCTCCATTTCTACATATATTGATCTGACCTTCTCTGCTGGATCAACAGATCAATGCCCCTTAGAAAGGTGCGGAGAGAGAGAAAGAAAGACAGGGGAATGAGAAATAGAAGGGCCTGGCAATGAGTTAATCTGTTATCCATTCATTTTCCTGTTTGTATCAATCTGTTATCCATTCATTTTCCTGAGAGTTGATTTGTCATCCACTTATTCTCCACATTCACTTCCTGTTTCCTCATTCATTCTGCCACCTGAGTTACCGCCTTTTAGTTTATTTATTCCCATCCACCATGTTATACTTTTCGTTTAGACTCCATCTTTTAACATACCCGAGGAGTTATGCCTGATGAAGTCATTTTTGTCAGTTTTGTGCTCCAACGGCAGTCTGCCACCTAGTGGTCAGGCCGTGCATCTGAGGTTTCTCGGAGCCTCGTTTTAACGTTATTTTCAGTGTATTATATGAGTGGCTGTTTTAATGCAAAACAGTATCAATGAGTGCCGGGAAGTAGCAGGTGTGTAATTCTGATTCCAGTGAGATCCCTGTAGTGATCTCTGGTCATATGGTTGGAGCCAGAACGGCGATTGTTTGCAGCTGTCTGATCGTTCTGCAGTCTTTGGCTGCTGGGACGTCAGCTGAGTCCAAATGCAGAAATACGACAGAAATTTGGTACTGCCTTTGGATCGGTAGCTCACACATGCATATGAAGTCTAGCTCATTGCCGCAATAAATACGTGTTTTTACTTTTTTTTGTGATGGATGAGTCTTAATGTGCTTTCGGGTCTTAATAACACTTTTTGACTCTAGGTTTGGATTTTCAAGATTTTCCTGAACGGAAAATCAGCTTTGAAAATTTCAAACGCTCGAGCTGCAGCGACATCCTCAAAGCTGCATTGTACGGTCAGCACCTGCTCATTTCGTGTTTGGCCTGGTGCACCCCCTCTTGTCATTCGCCAGTTCAAAATTATTGGCTGTAGTCATGCATACATCAGTCCTCCGCCTTTGGGGAAAAAAAATAAAATAAAAAAAGATGAATTTAATCTTTCTGAGACCCCTTTAACCTGTACAAATAGGGTACCGATGTAGTTTTTTTTTTTTTTTTAATGCTTAGGTGACACTGTGATATTGCATAATATACAAGGGAAAAAATTCTATTCAATGAAAAATTCAAGGTTGTAATATTATGTAATTAGGACAATATGTCATGAAATTAAAATGAGTCTGGAAATGAGCAGGTTATGTGTGTGAATTTCTGAGCGTTCTCTCCATGTGGTTATGTTAATTCTTAATGATACGTTGACTCGAGGTTTGGCTAGGTGCCGTCTAGACCCCATGAAATCAACCTTGTAACTTAACCTATATGTGATAATCGTATTTTTCACGAGACTTTTTCACCCAGCTGTTTGCTGGACCAGAAGAGCGTTGGCTGTAAATGTAAAGGCAGCTCAGTGACAGACATATTATTGCCTTGTCTTGTAAACTGAGCGAACAAATTAAGTTTAGACCCTGAAGTGTTTGGCTGATTGGTGTTTTTATTTTATGGAATGGTTTGAATGCCACTTTTCTGGATGGTTTTTGTTTTGAGTCCAGCAGTCCAGATATGGCTCAGCATCAGTTAATATAAATCTGTTCTATACTGTTATAGCCTGAAAATGTTACACCTGTTCAATTCCTGATTCTTACGACCCAACAATCTAACACTGAAACCCTGCAATATGTCAGTCTACAATCCTTCAGTCATACAGAACTTTGAGCCAATGTCCATCTGGTTTAATTACCCTGACATATAGGGGGCCCCACTTCCATACAGTTTTGTGCTCTACAATCTAACAACTCCTATCCTTGACAGCCCCAGAATCCTGTAGTTCTTTTTGTCGCACCTTTACACTTTGAAAACCTTGCAGTTTAATCTTGTGCAACCGAACAGACCAGCAGTGTACTCGAGTCTGGTGTGCACCGAAGTCGGAATGATTATTTCAGAGGTGAATCTTAGCATGTTTCACAGACTGTAAATAAAAATGTTTAGCTGATATAGATGTATGTTTGAGTGTAAGCTGCACTTAACCCAATCGTTGGAAACAAAGCTCCAAGTTATAATGGATATTGATATATTCAATGTGCATCCACCCTCCTCAGTTCCCCAGGTCAAAGTTCATTGAGTTAATAAGGCAACCTTCTCCTCCTACTGGTTTACCCTGAGGGACAGAGACTTTATAATCATAAAGGGAAAAACGTTTGGTGAGGAAGGTAGCATCTCTTCCTAAAGAGTGCACATGGGGGGAAAAAAATTATTCTCAGGGAAGCCGAGGCACCTTTTGAGCTTTTTCTTCCTCCTCCAGTCCTACTCTCTTCCTCCATATCCCTGACTACCTCCTGTGAGCAGAATCAAGCAGAGAACCCTAATTGGGAGAGAGAGAGACAGATAGAGACAGAGTGAGATGGTCTTCTATATTCATCTCCTCAGCTGCGCTCCTGGTTATACAGATATTGTTGCAGGGGTTAATCTCCAAAGGCACTAAAAGTTCCTGATCGTGTGGTCATGCCTGTGGTTGCCTCCAGGAGGGATGCTTTCCTTTGACAGGAAGTGTGAACTGCTGATAAGCTGGATGAAGCCATTCCTGAGTGCTGACAGCAAGAACATCTGGTAGATTTGCTGGATTTTCTCCTCCTCTAACAAGATGAGGCATCAGTGAAGGAAATGTAGATGGAAGGCTTGCTGATTTACCATAGAAATTGCATTCATGAGTTCTTGTGTCCAAGAGAGGTTTTTTTTTTTTTTTCTGCTAATGATGCTGAAAAGCACAGTATTTCCTAGTCCACTGGAGTGATCTCATTTCACCAGGTGGAGGGAAAAAAACACGTGGATGCAAAGAATCGACCTTTGACCTCCAGACAATCCCAGCCCTGGGTGCCTCACACTGAATTTGTGATGAGCTCTGGTCATCAGTCTTATCTGACAGGCATGTCATGTCATTTAAGATGCCTGCAGTCATCTGCCCTGCCTTGCGAGAGGTACAGCATTGCCTGTCTTTGCATATGAGTCTGCTGTGTTGGTGAGCGTGTACATATTGTGTGACATTTCTCTTATGCTCCTTTAACAGTTGGGTCCTGTGCTTTTCTTTTTGCAGACTGGTGCTTATGGATTTGGTCATTGAATTACACAAGTAGCTTCACAAGTCCCACGCTATTAGCAGTGCTCGTTTAAATGAAGCGTCCTCAAAGGAATCCAAGATGGGCACCTTCACGTATGAATGTGCAGACATGGGAGTCAGCGATTCAGGCCTTCCCTGAAGCACTTGTCAGGAATTGCACTTCCTCTCACGTGCAACACATGGACCAGTGAAATGCCAAGCTGTGCCAGTGGGTTGTTCAGTCTGGCTGTCTCATCTCATTCCCCTGATGAAAATACATGGGTATCGGACCACCCCTGGTACAAATGATGATATTAATATCAGTGTTGATGACCCTGAGGTAATTGTATGACAAAGTTAATCAGGAGTGCTCTTTCACAGTGGCCTGGTTAGATTTTTACAGCTTCTGAAATTTCCGGTGTTATTGAAACAATAAATTTAATACAAAACATCTAAGTTGACTTCTGCATTTTCAACCCACCAATAAATCAATTAAACTATGTCTGCAATTATGACAGTTATGCTCCCATAAAATCTCATGTTATTCAAAAATCGCTGAATAAAAATAAGACCTTAAAGAAAAAAAATAGTGCTGGACAGACCACTCAGATCTAGCATTGAGGTAGATAGCATGTGATACAGTACAAAAAACATAAAGATGTAACAATTCAATACACCTCGAATGAACTCTGAGTACGATGTAGATCAGTTTAACATGTACTGACGTGTCGTTTACTTTTTGTTAAAATTTAAACTGTTTTTCTCTCTCCCAAAAAACATGCTGTTGAATTCATTTTGCACTGCAAAAGTCATCCGTGACTTCTGGTAACATCTTGATCATAAAAGCAGAACATGAGAAACATCTTCCACTGATGTACAGTAATAGTGATGCGATGGCTGTATTGATTTGCGACGGCTTCACCGGTTTTTGGCTGATTGCCTTCTAAGTTTGGCAGGTTTAAATCCATCCAGCGGTACTGTGGACACAGAGCGGATTTCTGATTTGAACCACTTCCTCGTTGCACGCCGAAAAATGAGTGCCGAGCTTAGAGTAGCGTATTCCTTCACAGACTGGCACATTCATGCATGTTCCTCCACCACACAAAATGCAGGCACATCCTGGATGAAATTGCGTAAAAGCAACTTGTATTATACAGATTTCTTTCCCAATCACATGTGAGTTGGTTTGCGTTTTTAAAATGCGTGTAATAGCAGAACTGCCTTTATTTACGATTGCTGCGAGTCCTGTTATGTATGCCATTCATAATAACATCTGCGAGATGCCATTTGAGGCAAATATAATTTGGACAAACTGTGCCTGACAGAAATTCACCTTCAGTAGTGCATGGTGCATGTCAGACCAAATGAATGCGCTGATTCATTGGTGTGACTGTTGGGTGATGCGGTGGCGCATTATGTCGCACTGTGGCCTCACTCTGAATCCCATCCTGTGTGTGTGTGTGTCGTGTTCTTCCTGTGTTGCGTCTTTTGTGTAGTCTAAAAGCAAGCAGTTAAATGAGTTGGTATTCTTAGGTCGCCCATATTTTATGTGCCTTTCAGTGGGCAGGTGCCCTGTCCAGGGTGCTCCCTGTGTTGTGCAATGTGCTGCCTGCGATAAGCCCCAGACACCCCCACCCCATGCTCCACCCTGTACTGAAATATTGGCTGCAAGATGATGGCGCTGTGATGCAGAAGGGTGATTAAGATCAGGGAGGTATAATGAAATTCAGGTTATACGAGCCAAAGCTGATCAATTGATGAGAGCTTCCTGTGACTCCATTGCTAGTAAAGGGCCTTTTGCAGTGAGCCAAAAGTCTTTTGCATTTCCTTTTTTCCCAGGGGTCACTGGATCTAGACAGAGACACAAGCACAGCCCAAATCTCATTGTAGCCCGAATCTCATTGTGCCCCAAAATAATGTTGCCGCTTCCAGAGACGAAAATGTAAAGCAAACTTTTACTTTTGTTAGGAAATGCGGGCATGTAGTGCTTACATTTCTTCAGACAGGTCCAGGTTACTGGGGAGGAAAGAATCGGAATGTGTTGATAGCTGTAAGTGGGTTACTTTCATGGTAGCTGTCAGAATTTGCTTTTCTCTAACCTCTGTACTGCCTGTGATATTCCTTGAGTGTACCCTAGGTTCGATGGAGGATTATTTATGATTTACCGTCTGTTTATGATTACCAGGAAAGCCTACATGACCATAACATTCTTGTCTAATGAAATTAGACAAATGACATCCTGGACAAATGAGATTTTCACCAACGCTTGTGACCAGAAACAAACAAATAAATACATGAAAGCATTGTGAAATGCAATTGCTAATTTTCATGGAAAACTAATTGATTATATGTTTGTAGCTCGACAACAGACTGCTGTCACTTTTAGCTGAACAAAAGGCGTTAGCTCATGTTTTCTCCTGCAGAACAAATTAAATCCTTACTCTGCCTCTGACGTGTGTAATCATCTGCAGAGTTTATTTTAAAGACGGTGGTTAATTAAATTAAATCACAGGCAGTGGAGATTGCTTCCACTCTGCAAGAATTTAACAGCAAGGGAATGATGTATATTTGTCCTGTGTGATGCAGAAGAATCCATCTTCTCTGCTTTAGTCCTAATTACCTTACCTGCATACCATTACATGGCAATAGGCAGCAGGTAGGCTAATTGCTTTGGATTCATTCGAACCCTTTACAGAGTTGGGATCGCCCATCATGGTCATACCATTCACGCCACACCCACTTCCTTAAGGTTCTGTATGTCACAGCAAAAAAAAAAAAGCTAATGAGGGATCAGTTGGAGGGTGTTGATCTAAAGCGTGACATGATGTACGCAAGTGTGACCATGCTGGCACGAACATGTGAATGAACCGCAGATTTGGTGAAATATGACCTAACCTTTGGCATCTTCCAAAAAGACCCTTGCCAGTAATGGTCACATGGTTATACCTGAATAGAGTGAGTGTGTTGTGATTTGGGAAATAGAGGCTTACTGTCAGGAGGGGTACTGTGGCTCAGTGGGTAGCAAACCTTTACATGAACCTAAGTGCATGTCTGTGTACTGTGCAGGAAACCTGTGAGACATGGGGAGAATGTGCAGACTCCATACACACTGAGCAAACCTAGCGGTGGCTCAGTGGGTTCATTGGCATTTCTAAATTGCCCTGATCATGGGTGCATGTGTCTAGCCTCATGCCTTATGCTGTCTGTGAAAGGCTCCTGGTGTCCCTCCCCCCAGTCACCTGATAGATGAAGGGATGGGTGGTTTAAATGTTCATAGCTCTGAAAGAGGGGTTTATGTGTGTTTGTATGTATACAGTACTGTGCAAGAGTCCTTGGCAGGCAAAGAAAAACATTTCCGTTTATCTAAGCAGTTAGTGTATATTTGCTGGTCTCCAAAATGTTACTGATATCTGGTTGGATGGCTGGAAGAACACAGCTTGTGTTCTCAAACCTGTTCTTCAGAGCACCCCAGCCATGACAAGTTTTGTTTGTTACATTTCATTACCAGCTCACTTGTAAACTTAGTCAATTCACTTCATGGTGCAATTGTTAGCCAAATAAGGTGTATTTGTAGTTGAGACCAACAGATACATGGTTATGTTGGATGGTAACTAAATTCTGGAGTGACATGAAGAGATGTTTTGAAATATGTAAACGGACACACATTGACTGACATAATAGTCAGTTTTACACCAACGTAAAGATAATATAAACAATTTTTTTTTATATGCCCAGAGTATCGAATACATTTTGAGTTATTTGGCATTACAGTGCCGTTGGTCCTACATTCCCAGTGGAATATTTATATAGCATGCAAAACCTGCACAAAATCCACCACTTCCAGTATACCCCAGTCTCTTTCAGTTACCAGGCTATTCTTTTATGTTCTGGCTTCTGCTCAGAAAGCCCACCCCTGCCTCTAACGGCATTCCTGTCCGTCTGTCTGTCCGTCTGTCCGTCTGTCCGTCTGTCCGTCTGTCTGTCCATCTTCTAGCAGCTTACAATGTGTGCATCAGTGGAAGCTGCTACTTTGTTTTGGACTAGCATAGCCACATTTGGACAAACTCCATCCTTTTCCTGTTCGGGGTCAGTGGGAGGTGTGGGAGGTTTTACACACCACACAGTACAGGGCACAAGGTGGGGTGGGATTCTGGCTAGTATTATTCTGAAATAATACCATCAGTTCCTGAAAAACTCAAACCAGGTGGTCAGAAAATAGTCACAACTTTTTATCCTCAGGAGACCAAGTGCAGAGCAGCATTATTTAAATGAGGAGAGAAACTAAACGGCTAATTAAATCTGGTTAATGTGGTCCTCCTGAGTGCCAAAGCCTGCAATGACATTCTAATATCTACTCTACTTTTTGTCTGCGTTTGTTTGTCTGTTTGTTTGTATCTGTGCATGATAAAGACCGCAGAGCATCTGAAGTACAACCAGCTGTCTCTCCTTCTGTCTGTTCCCTGGATGCGCAAACAGCCGCAAAGAGTCTATCCTTTGGGTACACAAGCAACCCATTGGATTAGAAAGCTGTGTATTTTGTATTTTTTAACCTTTGCATCAAAATTATCCTTGTGAGAGTGTGCATCTGTGTGTGTGTCTTTTCATATTACCACTTATTAGTATGCATGGGAGTGTGCTGGTTTTATGCATTAATCATTAGCAGGCAGCCTAACAAAAATATGTACATTCTTGTATTTCATGAATTGGCCCATATGCAGTGGTTTTCTGGCCCTTGCTTTGGGGAGAGGGGGGTAGGGGAGGTAAGCTCCGTCTTTTCAGTGTTGGCAGTTTGGTCATCTGGGACTTGGGTCTTCTTAGAGGGGCGGGTGGAGGTGGCTGACCTCCTGGCTCTTCACTACCACCATGGCTGCTCTGCAGAGAGAGCGTTTCCCCCTCCTGAATGACAAACCTATCCTCTCGCTTTATATTCCTGCCCAAACATCTTTGTGTTAAAATTGTAGGAAAAAGAAACAGTTATGAAACTGTGGGAAAAGTTCTAGCAGGTCCTGGGTTCTGAGGAAAACTATTGCAGAGAACTTATTGGTTAAGACCTCAGAGCTGTATTGACACCTACGCAAATAACCAGCTTCCAATTACTTTACTCCCAATTACTTGATGCAGAACCAGAAGAGAAAAAAAAAATCCATAGACACAATTGAATTTGCTCCTTGTGCACAGCTTGCAGGCTACAGCAGTGACTCCCGAATCGATGAGCTTCTCTTGAGAACCAGCTTAGATATTGACGACAGAGCAGTAAGAAGGCTCGAGTCTGATTGGACACCTATCACTGGCCAAGAGACAGGCTGGCCATCAATCATGACCATGCGGATAGACCAGATAGTGGGTCATGGCTCCGAGACATGCTACAGGCTGGTCTGGGCATTAGAGAAGATCAGCTGGTAAATTAAAAATGCTTATTTTTTTGTATATAGTATTACTTAGAATAATGTATTTTTAATTGTTTTTATTGCCTGGCATATACACATTCAGAGCAGAATGTTGCAGATGTTTTGTTTTTAATAGTGTGTTGGTTTTATCTCTGTTGTACATAGGACTAGAGTCATAGTGTTTGTGACATCCACATCTAGGAACTCTCTCTCTCAGGCTCTTTATGCTGAAAAATGAGAGTAAAGCTTTAGGAACAGCAGCCAAGATGCCATATTAGCCTCTTGTTTTATCTCCATGATAAATTGGCGCCCATATATGGAAGAACTCCGGAACAAAGGCGGAGTTATATGGAGGTCATTAAATACCATCCTGCTTCCACTGGAAAATTCTCTGTCATAAGCAGGTTCTCACAACTGTAACCCGGGTTCATGGATTGTGCTGATTACTCTGTGCTCTGTCTTAGTTTGAAAATGCAATTTGCATTTTAGGCTGCTGATGATAAAGTAGTTTTGGGCATTTCTCACTCTTAACTTAGAGTTCACGTTCCTCACACTTATTACTTAGTTGTCACCGGCGTGTTTTTACCTTTAAGGACCTAGCTTTTTTTTTTTTTTTTTTTTTGCCTCTTCTCATGTTCCCAAGGAGGAAGGTCAGCAAATCTCTATGTAGGAGTAAAAGACCAATTCAAAGGGCTTCGAGGTGTCCTGCAGCCTCTGCTGTGAGACGAGTGTGGGGGGTGGACCTGTGATCATCTCTTTGGCTGGCCAAGTGAGGCCCAAACCTGAAGTCCATCCCCAGGGACATTGCCAGCTCCATCACCAGGACCGAGATGGAAGCCTGCTGACACCACAAATGGACGTTGATGGACGAGCTGGGTGCTCAGACAGCACCAGCCTGTGAAATTACACAAGGATGGAGAGCTGAGGAATAGGGGCAGGGAGTGAAGAGGTGGTGGTGGTGGTCAGGGGGGGAAGTGATTCATCAACCAGGGCTGGATCTGGAGCAGAAATGGAGCGGGCTTGATGGAGCAGTTCACTCTCCAGTCTTTCATGAGAGAATGTCTCCGGAGCCTCCTGACTAACTTCTATAGCCGTGCTGCCAACTGAGCAGTACATCAGCACTGGTTCTTGAGAAGCGGTCGCTTACCCTTAAGTGTTTGACTCCGCGTCACTACTGGTCCCTTTACTGTTAAATGATCATTAATCCCACTGCTAACTGGTAATCAGTACCAGTCTGTCAGCCTCATCAATAAGGGGTAGATTGCACCTGTTTCCTAAATTCACGCAGCCCTTTTGTTTCCAAATCAGGATTTTTATATGATGTTGAGATTTAAGACCAGCGTGCAGGAGTGTAAACTGCTGTGTCAGCGCAGTCAAACCCGAGTGATGGCTCTAATTTGCCTTTGTGCCTCTCTGTGCTCTTTACATGCCAGGAAGTGAACAACAGTTCCTGATGAGAAAGCTTTTTTGGCCGTCCGGCCAGCTTATTAAAACCGCATGGTGCCGCCTTCACCAGGATGGCTTCATATCTCCTTTCCCGGCACCACAGGTCAGGAAGCTGCCGCTCACGGGCGGCAACAGGCCGAACCGCACGGGAGGTGATGCCGGCAGGGATGTAGGCCAGCAGAAGATCTAGGAGAGAGCAAACCGCTATGCCGAGGGCGCTAGTGCATCGTGGGGAAGCGGCAGGGACAGGAAGGCAATGCGGGGACTGAGAAAAGCGGGAAGAGGCTGGCAACCCAAGTGGTCTTACGGGACCTTGCCGCTCTACATGCACGCATTCCCCTGCAAAGTGTGCCTGAGCAGCTTCATCCCGCTGTGCGGGAACACAGAGCTGCCAGAGCTGGCAGTGGGAGGAACAAACGGCTGAGGCTCGATGCCAAGTTTCCCAGACTCCCCTGGGGCTGCGGGCGCTTGTCTGTACCGAACCATGTAGCTACGTGCATAACGAAGCCAACACAAAATAAAATGTTACCTTACTGCATTCCTGGACGCACGGTCACATAGTCAGTGATCGTGTTTGGTTCACAGATTTTTATTTATTTATTTTTCTGCGAGTTTGCTACTCTGATCCTTCCTGTCACAGGGCGCCCTGGTTAACCTAGAACATTTGAGTGTAGTGAATGGAAGGACTCTGCCAGAGTCGGTCCACAGGGAACGTCTCTGTGATGTTTTCATCCACTTCTCGTTTAACGTGGGGCCATCTGGCTGTGTGTGTGAATGACTGCACCTTACTAGAAGATGTAAGCTATGAACTGAGATCTCTTCTCCAGATGCATTATTTATAGTGACATGGAGCAATCTGAAGCAGCAGACTGGTTTTTAGGACTGATATCTGCTCTCTCTTGTTGGTCTTGCACATCAGGGCTGCAACTCACTGTAAATGAGAGAAGTGGGACTGACTCTGTGTGCACGTGTGTGTGCGCCGAGAGCTTTTTTGGAGATGGATCTGCAATGTTTATAGAGCGATGGTGTCTCCACTTATGCAGGTCCATGTGTAGCTATGCTGCCTGTGTTTGCGTTTGTGAGGTTCACCTGTGTGTGTTCAGGTAACCCTTTTGGTTTGTGGACCTGTGGGCCTGTCATTTGGGGGTCCTCGGATTGTGCTGGGTTACTGTCTCTCGGTGAGATATGGCTGGTCCTTTGGTGCCAGGGAGACAGACAGACCTGTCCAATCAAAGCCTGGGGGACGGGAGCATGAATCACATGGAATCACCTGCCAGAGACTGTCTCATGTCTGTATTTCTCTGGCCGGTGTTGGGGAAGCGGGCACGGTTTTCGGAGTTCTCGACAGAGGGCCTAAAACAGAGGTGTTTCCATGTGTGACCGCGGATACTCAGCCCTGATCTGTGATAATAGGGCCTCATTCTTTCTGATAACGCTAGTAAACTTGGCAGAGAGCTGGAGGCAAGGTCCACCGGCGGTTGTCACACGTCCTTTTCGTATACCATGCACATATTCAGCCGCCGATTGAGGGTGAAGCCCCTCCTCGAATTGTTGAGCATTCTGTGGCTTTGTTTCACAGCTAGTCATTCAGTGAGTATTGATTTAATGCTCCTTGTTTGCTCTGCGCCCACTGTACCATGTCTTTTGGGGGTTTAGTGCACTTTAGTGAGCAGTTTCTGTTCTAATCCTGCAAGGCTGCTGGTCCCTCACACATGGGCATTCTTGGTAGGGTCATTACAAGTATCCTGGGTGAAAAGTTTAGCTTTCAGTTGGCTCCAGAGTTTGATTAAACTCTAGATTTGTCAAAGGTGAAATCTGTTTGCACTTGTGGGTATTTAAGATGTGTCCTTTGGGTGATTTGCATTGGAATTAAGTCCTAATTGGCTTTACGTTCTGACTCCCCCATTGCGCATAAATGAAGCCCGTGGTCAGACGTGTAGTGATTCCTTTCCAGAGACGAGATCTCTGCTTTGAGTGCAGATTCACTGCCTGAGCACAGGTCTAGAATGCGAAGGCTGCTTTTTTATCATCATCATCATCATCATCGTCGTGGCTGTTGTGCGGTTTTTCCTGCCGCGGGTCTTGCTCACTGCTTTATATGCCGGTCCTTATTTACTCAGACGTCAGCGCAGGACCAGAGGAATGGCATGGGTGCGGTGACATTTGCTGAACGTTTCCCACTTACTGAGCGTAACCACAGGTAATACACTTGGGTTGTATGGTTCGATACACTCCACCTGATGTTCTTTCGGACCCCGATATTTGCAGCCTGCCCTGGTTGACCTGTTGTGATGGCAACATGGGGTTTGGCTAGTGGAGTAATGGGAGATTTCTGCAGGGGAGAAAAGCCCCCAGCTGGGAAACCTGTGGACATTTATTTACTTATTGTTCCTTTTGGGTGTAGTTCTTCTTCGGTTCAGCTCACATGTACCGATGATATTGTGGGAGAGAATCCTGTGCTGGATGTGTGGTACAGCTTGTAGAGACCAAGATGTCACACAGTACAAGACCAACCTCTCTGTCTAACCCCATCCCTGAAAAGAGAAACAAGCTCAGCTTAATACATTGTGAAACCGCACCTCTTGAAATAACAGCAGGTTACAGTGATTCCAAGAATCCTCCATCCTCTGGTGGACCCTGAGTAACTGATCTGTAGAGAAGGTGGACAGAAATGAGCAATTAAAATGAATCAGAGGTTTGGAGCCACACATAAATAGCCAGGGTAAAGCAAATGTCTTCCGTGAAAACGCAGCCAGCATTTAACATCACAGCTCTCCAAGTATTCATAAAAGCGCCAGGTTTTAATATGCTTTTAATGGTCGCCTTGCGACCTGCGAGGTCCGCCTCGTGTTGTCTCACCTGTGTTATCTGACCCTTGTTTTCTGGTTCATGTTACCCCATGCCTTCAATGAGAAGAACATATGGTGTGGATGTATCCCACGCACACTGAAGTCTAACCACACTTATCCTGTGCACCAATCGCATATCCTGAAGACGGCTGAAGCACGTTTGCTGAAATTGTTTTCCAGCACATCGGCTTGAGAACCGAGGCTCGCCTTCTTTCGCTATGTGTGTAGCCAAACAGAGAAATAAATTAGGAGGGTCAAAATAAATCCAACAGACACGTTCCTTCGGTGAATCTCGGCGAGAGAAACGGTAGCTGGTTCTCATTTTCATATAGATGCTGGAGAATCAAATGGGTGAGTCTGCAGAGTCATGCTAGCTTTTGGCAGGGTTAGGGACTTCGTAGCTGCCAGGACCAGGGATGGAGGGACAGGTGGTGCATATAGAGAGAGGGCAGAGGTCCCTCCGACCATGGATTGGGTGGGGGTGGAAACACCTGCTGCTGCCAGTCCTGACTAGGACCGGGTCAGTGTTGCTATCAGTTTTCCGAGGCGCGAAATCCCTCTGCGTTCATTCTGCACTACGAAGCGTGCATGGAGAAAACATCTGTCACCTTCTCCAACCAATCCAATTAAATCAGTGGACATATTGAAATGCAGGATGAATCGGCGAAGGTGTTCGTCCAGCAGACTTTGCGGAAATTTCAATTTTGAGTAACGTCCTGCCAAGACGCAAACCACTCTTCAGCATAGTCCTGTGCTCTGCTTCCATGGTCTAGCACTGTGGTGGTTTGGGAACTAGACCCATTTCCCCCCCCACATCCAGCTTAGGCCTTCTTTGTGCTGAATGTAGCACCACCAGCTGTCCTGCTGTTCCATGAAGCTGATCAGACATGTCAGCTTTTTTCGGTGCGTGACTGCTCTGAACAGCTTGCGCACAGCCCATTCTCGGAGGAACTTCCACTTCAGAATGATTATTTAGGAGACTTTTTGATGTGCTGAATTAGCTTCTTTCTGTCTGCTGTACTCAACATTTTCTTATCCTAGGAGTCCTGAAGTGGACTGTTTGTCCATCCAGCCATTGTGTTACCATTAATTCTGCTCAGGATTGGAGGTGGGCTAGGAACCTATCCCAGGCAGCGTAGGGCACAAGACTGGGCTGCACCCAGGATGGGATGCAAGTCCATCACAGAACACACACACACACTCACACTGAGCACTAATTATCTTATGCCTTCAGGCCATGGGACTAAACCAGTGTACCTGGAGTCAGACAGTCTCCACAGACGCACACTAAGGTGTGAGGTCTGCATCAACCAGGCCGCCACACACCCAGGGACAGTTCGCTGAAGAGGAAAGAGTCTTCAAGTCAAACAACTTAATATCTATTTCAGATGCTTACGGTACCTAAAATGCGAGTTGTTTCACGTCGGAAGAATCTTTAAAGAACAGCGGCTACAGTTTGGTTCTTTTGTAACTGGGACACTCACTAAGTGCAGCACGACTTACACAGACTGAGTGCCATTTAAGGGAAAATGAGCGTGCGTTAAAACAGAGGCTCACTCATGCCAAAGGGGGGCTCAAACGGATTCTCGGTAAATGGAGTGCAAACTGACTCATTATGTTTAGATGAGCACTGAGCAGCACTACATAAAGTGGGATTTCGATCTGGATCTGTGCAGGATGCCTTTCATGATGTTTCTGTCTTCTCTCCACACAGAGACGGATGTGAGACCTGGAAGGCGTGGTGAACCAGGATCCAAATCCCGGGCACTTTCAGGAAAGTGGCGAGCTGACGGTGGTGAGTTTATGATTCATTCTAGTCTTTGATTTCTTTATCCCCCCCGACAAAATGGTCATTTTCTTCTGTGGTAGTGATTTTAAACAGACACAGTGACACAAAGATAATTGGTCAAACTTTTTTTTTTTTTTTAAAAAAGGGCATTTTAGCCTTCTCTAAAAAGGTTCAGAACAATTTCCATGAAAAAACCTGCAAAGATTTAGCCTGTTTTCTCAAAGAAGCGATGGACTGGAGCAACCTGTAGTTTGCCTACTTTTGCCCTAGCTACCCTCCCTGGTGGGGTCATCTCTGAGGCTCACTGTGTCTTCACCAGAATTTAGGGTTGCTTCAGTCTTTTACGTAACTTCCTGTGTTGTAGCCTGTGGGGTTAATCTTTGAATTGGGGGTCAGGGGTTAATCTCTGAATTCATCCTAGGAATATATCAGCATGGTAAAATCATCATTAGCTATAAGTGTATTTAAATATTTTTCATTTCTTTCTAAAATCCAAAATAAATTTCTCCAGATTTAGAATTTAATGCAAATCTGAAACTAGCATTCAGGGGCAAATCACAGTGGCAAGACAAATCCACAGGGTGAGATGAAGGTTCTCTGCATAATGCTAAGGGTTTAAGCCAAGATGAAAGGCTTTAATGGCTATTTTAGATACGTGATCTCACCCGGGAGCTTGCTCTACTCTCAGAAGTTTCCAAACAAAATGCTGGATATTTTACAGAGAGATTTTCACAATTATCTTTTAAGTTTATGCAACTAGAAGTGAGGAGATTCTCATTTTGGGTTGCGACATTTCCAAGCTGCTTTGTGTCAGAGACAGGTGATGGGTGGACAGATGCCAGGGATTTTTAGGAACAGCGATTCCTTCTGGCAGCAGGCAATGTTTCTGTAGGGTGCCTTTCTGAACAAGGCTGCTAGACTTGCATTTTATTTATTTTTTTTTATTTTGTTGTTTGACTCTAAATGTATAGGTTCATAAGCCTCAGTTTCCAGTTGGAAACCAGCAGGAGCTAAACAGCAAACTGTCATCCCTGACATACTGGCATCACCACCACAATTCTCCCACTCCCTGGGCTTTAAGCTGGTTTAGTATACAAAGGGTGGATCTGACTATGAAGTCATAATTGAACTTTGGCTATATAAACATAAATACAGTTTCCTAAGAGGTTGTGTTATGATACTGGTTCTGTGCTTCTCCAGTACAGCGGTATGCAGTAAGGTCTGTTTTTTTTTTTTTTTGTTTTTTTATAGTGGAACTTTGTTTTTATGTGATAATTAACTGTGCATCATGCTTTATTGTGACTCGTATTGATAACGACACTCTCGTTCATTAACAGTTGGTACCAGTGCAGGTGCGTGGAAATCCCTGGTTTTCTGAGATGCTGACTGGTGCTCTTACAAGCGACAGACTAGTGAGAGAGGAGCTTGGCATCAGGGCGCAGGGTCAGCCATTTATCTGGCGCCTCTGGAGCACTTTTTGGGATTAAGGAACCAAGAATAATATGATTACTCTGCCAGCCCTAGGATTCAAAGTAGTGACCTTCCAGACACAGCACAGACTCCTGAACCACAGAACCACACACAACCACACACAACCCCACACAACCCCACACATCCCCAAATGGAAGTAAATGAAAGGGAAAAATAAACTGAATTTTTTTCATGTAAGTGAGTGAGTATACAATAGGACCAGAATGGTAGTTTAGAGGTAAACATTCTTGGTTTCAAAAGTGTAGCAAGCATTCATAATTTTTGCTGAATCCTGTGGTGCCTCAAAGTGAAATACCCACATCCTGAGACATGTGCCGGTGAGGATAGTATGGCTCTGTGCTTTAGTGTGATAATTAGTGCAAATTGGAGTGGGTTTTTCTGTAATCTCTGAGTCATTGTGTAAATCTTTGTGGTAGTGGCTCTCCTTGTAATTCGTGTAATCTAATGGTCATTTATGAATGTAATGTTTTGTCTGAAGCCTGATCTGTTTCTCTCTGTCTGATAAGAACTTCGCAGGGGTAGGCAGCCGGAATACCAAAATCCGAATATGCTAACCCAAATAAATAGCAATTCTGTATGGGCGTTGGGGTGGGGTGAAGTGTGTGACAGAAAAATGCAGAGTACGTCTGGGAACAGTACCACTCATAGGCTGCAGTGTTATTAATTATCGACTGGATATGCAAAATGTCATTGTGGGTCCTATAAAAATAATCAATTTGCGTATTTCAATAATCTTTCCTGATTTAGAGAACTACAAAAAACTGTTCATGTGTAAGTGGCTTTGAATAAGTATAAAAAACCAACCTGGGATATCATCGCCATTTTTTTTTACTCATCGGAAATTACTGAGTGTTTGCTTACTTAGTATTACCCCGGTAGTTATTGTTTTGTTTTTTATTGTCATGCCATTTTGTTGTGTGTTTTTTTTTTTTTCTCGTGTTGTATAGTTTTACTGTAATAGCATGTCGTAATGGGATTTTTAAGTGATTCGATAACAGGCATCTTGATTGTACTTTTAGATGTCACCGCAAATCCAAATGTCAGTGTCATTTAGAGAAAAGCAAGTTCTGTTCCAGTCAACATGGTGTCAACCTCTTAGTGTTTAACATGTTACTGTGACTAAGGTTTTGAGTTGAAATACCAATGTGAAAAGCCTGGACTTTTAAAAGATGATCTAACTTATTACCAAACTAGCTTCTTAAGTAATGATAGGTATGTGGAGAGCTGCTGCAATGTATTTATATGATTTTTCCCAATATCATGTATGCAATGCCAATTAGGGTATTGCGATATGTCCAGAACTTCCCAAAGCTTGCCATTTCTTGTCTGGCCCAGAGTTGTCCCTCTTATGCCCTGGAATAATTAAGGTAAGAACCCAGATGATGTGTTATGTTGTTCAAAATATGCTCTTGATACAGATCTTGAGAACATGGAGACCAAATACAGAAATATTCCCAACTTGCATGTCTGGTACAATTTAATATGTGCATTGTTTATGGCTTGTATGGAAGAATATGGGTTTAATATTTCTTTGGTCAACATTATATGCATTAACATTTGCCCATGGACGTGATCTATAACACCGATCCCTTGAAATCCAAATCTACTTAAGACTCTTATCTGCTCAGGCAATATAAACTAATATGAGAATGAATTAGTTTTTTAATTTGTGAATCAGAGCTCACAGGGGAGAGCAGATTGTTGTGTGGTTATGGTGGGCATTAAATAATGAACGTTCAGAAGGACAGTACGTCATGAGCTGGCTGGACAGGTAGCCCTTTGTGGTACTGTGAAGGGGAAGTTGAAAATAGGAGTAACGTGGTGGATTTATTCATCGGGGGCAATGCCATCCATAGCTTACCAGCTGAGGAGAATGTTGAAGCCAGTTCTGTTTATGATGGTAGGCCATTGAAGTTTTATAAGCATCTAAGTGAGATCGCTGTTTTGTGCCATCAATGGGTTCATTCAAAATTCCAGATGCAGCTCCAACCAGGACAGGATTGTAGCCATCTAGATGTATGGGTGTCGGAAATATTACCTTTTCAGCATCTAAAGGACACAGAGTTAGTCTGAAAGGAGCAATTTTATCAATATTTCTGGGGTGCAATGCAACCAGGCTTTCTGAGATGCAAAAATGACACGTTCTGCAGATTTTATTTTGAAGGACAGTTTATGGTCGAAAGTCTCTTACCAATAAAAAAATATGGTGAAACCGAAAGTGTTTCAGACAGAACCCTGCTGAGCACCTTGTGTGATGGTTCTATTCTAGACATTACAGGTTCTTTTCTATCTGCTGCATCGCCAGACCCTGAAAAACCGAAAAAGTTCCTCATGGTTCCTTTGGGTATAGAAAATCAAATGTCGATTAACTTTGTGAAATACCACCTGTTACATACACTATTAAACAGATGCACCCGTGAAAAATAATTGGTAAATAAAGCATAAGCTCTCTTGGTGCTGTGTTAAGCCATGAAAGTAATTGAAACAATTTTTTTTCTGCAGTGATATTGTGCAGTTGTTTAGAGGAGATGGTGTGCCTAGAGGCAATGTTAAAACCAGAAATGCTTCCGGTTTGAGATGATCCAGACGTTCGATCCTGAGTGGCTGTATGTTAGGACTTAATGGTCTGTATTTAGGTGGCTTACTTACATTTGAGCGGTGGCCTGAAGAAGGAATAAAAGCTAACAGCTGTAAGAGCTTTAAAGATGAATTGTATAGAGAAAAAAGAAATGCATTGAAGGGTTAAAAAAAATCTCTGTGTACACATGACAATGGATTGGAAATGGAAGACCTTAAAGCTGTTGCACACATAAAGGCATACCTGACTTCAAGCAGCCTTTTATCAGTATACTGCCTCTTTTGTTAACACAGGATCTGACGCGAATGAAATTCCTGAGAAAATGCTTGGATTGGCTTTCGCGATAATGCCGATCCAGTCATCTGGGGATTTGGAGCAGTGAATCCACAATCTGCATTTCATTCCACCAAATGAAAAATGACCCGGTGCCACGGAAAACGCGTTACCCATTTTTCAAATCAGTTAAATGCAAAGTGTAGCCTCCATTGTACTGATTGCAGCTGCCCTTTGAGACACATTGCCGGGACTTCATGTGCCCTCTGGGTCCAATGGGGGAAAAGGAGTGCAGTTTGATTGGCAGCTTCAAGGTGCCTTAGAGAAGTGGTTGTTGGGTTACAGGCCCATGGATATGCCAACGGGAGTGGTGTGTGATTAATCACCACTCCGCTGGCTCGAGGGAGTGTATGGTGTGGTTGGAGGCATTGTGGTTTGGGAGGGGGGTGGTTATAGTGATTCTTTAACTTGTGCTGAGTTTGTACATTAGGGAAGTGAGATTTCAACCTCAGTCAAGTGTTGTGCTTCATATACTGAGGGCTTATACACCTACCCTAGTGTCTTTGTTTTTTGAGTAGACTGGGCAGTATGTGGAATAAGTGAGATTAGAGAATGTACTCTGTGCTGCTATGATAGTGAAGATGATGATGATGATGATGATGATGGTGATGATGATGATGACAATAGCATTTTTGCCATTTTGGTGCTGAGCAAAGCAATGATCAGTTTTATCTGTATAAAGATGGATGGATCGTTCTGTCACTGTACTTAAGGTTTTAGCTTTCGCTTCATTCGTTGTACTTTGATAACCGAGTTGTGCGGAGACGGTTGTAGTAAATTGTGCTATTATTATGCTAGTGTCTCAGTGCATTTGATCTAATGAAAGAAAAGGAATCCTTTCTTGCCCCTGTATTAGATCCAGGACTGATGTATTCAGTATCAATGACTTTTATTGCATGTCTCACTCATTACCCTCAGTCCTTGTTTCTGGGAATGGTGTCATTCATCCACATGTTCCCTTCCCCCGTTGCCACTTCTCCATGTCCCCTGTGCTGTGTTTTAGTGTATTTTGCTTTTGTTCTGATGTAATCCCATCCCAAATCCCCCTTTTTGTCATACTGAAGCATTTGTTTATTATGAATGCCTTTTTCTGTCCCATTTCTATCTGAACACAACCAGTCTTAAAGAAATGAAAATAAAAATTTGGGTCTCTTCGAAATTCCCTTGTCATACAGCGCTCTTCATTGAACTTCCCAGGCTTTTCTACAGACGACTTTAAAATTTAATTTGAAATGCCTCGGGAGGATTTCCATAAGAATGTTTGGGGAGGAGCCGAGTTATGCATTTTAGCTATTAATTTGACTACCGTGGCGCACAGTAGCATGTTCACAGGTCGTGGTCCTGACGTAGCCCACAAAGAGCATGGAACCCTGCAGATCGGAAGGTCTGGCTCTCAGTAAAACGCTGACCCACATTCAGCACCAATATATCTGAAGTGATATGATTGTGAAAGTCACCAGTAGATATAAAGTTATGCCAGAAGGCCAATACTTACAGAATCGTTCAATTCCACCCTCTCGCAGACTGTATACTGATCTACCAAGTGATTAAGTGTGGAAATGTATACATATACTTTATGTTTGGCAGTATGGTGTCTCAGTGGTTAGCACTGAAGCCTAATGCCTCCAGTGTTGGCCCAGCC
Source organism: Gymnarchus niloticus (assembly GCA_009936485.2). Taxonomy (NCBI): domain Eukaryota; kingdom Metazoa; phylum Chordata; class Actinopteri; order Osteoglossiformes; family Gymnarchidae; genus Gymnarchus; species Gymnarchus niloticus. Next base: position 2,883,257 of record JAACJT020000002.1, on the reverse strand, counting down.
TTGTGCCCTGTGATGGGCTGGGATCCCATCCACGGTGTATACTATATGCTTGCGGAATCCTTAACTGTGCGTGTCCCCAGGAGAACTGATGCTGTTTGAGAGGCAAAGAGTGAGCACACCAAATATTGAATTTATTTATTTTTGCTTTTGTTTATGCACTAAGTGTTGTTAATTGATCAATGAAAACTATTGCATTATTTGTGAAAACATCCTCACTTTACAGATTTTTTTCACAAGCTTGCCTGATGATGATCCCTCATCCAATCACTTCCTGTCTCTTAATCATGTGATGCTTTTTAATCCAGATGAAACGTGTATAAGTGCATGCGTGTGGTTACTTTGATTTTACTGTACTGTACTTTTGATGCGTCTCCGGTGTCTCAAACTGTAGGAAATGTATGCAAAAAAGTAATCCCCATAATTTGGTATTCTTGTTTTTCATTTTAATTTTGAAAATGAATTTACCATTAGAATAATAGCTAAATAACATGATAAATTACAGGTATGGTTAGGCATGGCAGGTTATTTAATGTTTTTTGAGATTATGAGCCGTAATAATTGCTTTGGGTTATTTGTTTGGAGAATGGCACTGGCACTTTCATTTGTGTGAGAAATTGATTTATCTTAATATCGTTTGTTATTCTGTACCAGTCTTGAGGAACTTTGCATACTCTGTAATCCTCTATAAATCTATAGGCACATCTTTCATAGCTGTGGACTCTTTAGAAGTGTTGAACAAAAAAGGTTTGTTTTCATGTGCAACCTGTCTACTGATTTTTATGCATCAAATTTCATTATATTTAGCAAACACATTAAACAAGTAATTTTATGTAAAATCAATTTTGGTGTGAGGTGGGAGTGAAATGATGTGTAATAGGAGTGATTTTATTTTGGTAGATGTGGCTGGTGTGTGCGTTCGTTTGTCGTGCAAGTCTGTTTGTATGTGTATAATCATACAAGCAGCAAAAACAACAGAAGCATTGTCGCGAATGCCTGGCAAATCACCATCAATTTTCTGTCCGTTTCCTGCAAGGATGTAGCGGGTGCTGAGACATGACAGGTAATCAGATGTTCTTAAAACTTTTTTTATAGAAACTCTGCACAGGGCAAAACGGGCCATAGCTTCACCTGTGCAGTGGAGCTTCATGATTTGTCGTTGAGTTGTCTTTGCGGGATTAACATGCTCTCCCCTTGTCGTTGTCTTGTCAGTTCATCTCCCTTGCTTTATGTATCATTTCTTTCTTCTCAATGGAATCAAATCGCATATCTTCAAAGCGTTTGTCAGAGGTAATTAAATATGACTAAAATACATGTCCGATAACTCCCTAATGTTTCAGAAATGAGCTTTAGGATTCAGCCTGGAATTTGAGTGAGAATTTTACATTTCTTTGTCTTTAACAGAGTAACTGTGCATATGACAGGAATGGTTTTCCCTTGTGAAGAATTTGGTTAACTGGACTTTTAATGTTCTGCTCTGCCTAGTGGCTGGGGTTCTGACTTTGATGCTGATAGCTGCTTTTTAATAACATTTCAGTTTCATCCCCAAAAACCACCAGACTGAGATTAGCGCTGGCACTAGCAGATTTTGAGAGCAGGTGGTTGGGGCTCCACCAGATCTAGTCAATCCGGAACATGGGGTCATCTGAGTAACAACGAATGGGCTACAAATGTTTTCTCAGTACTGGGCAGGGTCAATCTCTCTGAGAAGCTGGCACTGCCCCCTGGATCGTTAGAGATAATGATGAGATCTGTCCTCTGTACTTTAATCTGTTTGACTGTGTTCCTTTCTATACTCTTATAGCTGTGCTCAAACTGAGAAGATGCTGTTATGTCAGCTCATGAAATGGTAATGGGGAATGTAAATTACAGCAAAAAAGCATGTATTAGCGGTAAAAGTATTAACATTCACTTTGAAAATTTCGGATGTAATTGGAATCTGCAGGCTTGCTCCATACACGCCTGTATTGTGTAATGTAAGGCTGACCTGGTGTATTTGATCAGTTTTTAGCCTCGGGTTCGAAGTCGTAGGGTGGTATAATGAGCACAAAGCAGAGTAGCACGTTCTGCGATGAACACAGAATGACCCTCGACCCCAGTTGTGATAGCTACAACATTCTCCCATCAGATGTGCCTCTCTTGAGGAACGAACGATGCTTATTTGTCGAAGGGTTAACAGAAATGGAGGCAGGCCTTCTGATTGAGCGCACGTGTAAATAGACTGCTAAGCTAGTCATCTTAATGGTGCACAGTTTATACACCTTTCTGCACTACGGTTAATGTTTTTTTGCTTCCTGATAAATCTCATGGTTGTGGTTCCTCTAAATGTCTAATGTTCTGTATTCTTAGTATTCTATCGTTGTATGGTGAGTGTGTAATTAATATTGGTGTGTGCTGGTGGCGCTTTGGGAAAATGCTAACCCATTGACAGAGTCTGAGTCATGTCCCATAGGATGGGGATTAGGTGACTGGTCTGTAATAAAGGCGCTTTAGTGTACCCTTAACATTTCTGCTGCCAACAAATGAGCATGGAAGCGCCACTCAGGCACAATTGCTTAATGGTGCAATGACTAGCTGTGGTATTTACAACCGGTAGAATGCCTCATATTACCTTAGCCCTTTGAAAACAGCACTTTCTTTAAAAAAGATTCCCAAAAGGCACAGCAAAGATGTTGCCTAGCCATCATAAAACTTTAATGGCGGCTCTTTGACAATTACGAGGGCCATAATTTGGGTGTTGAGTCAGGTGACGTATTTCACGCGTGACAGCTGCTTTATGAAAACTGCAAAAAAAAAAAAAATATCCCAGGATGCTTTGCTATTCAGATTGTTCAGATTGCTCTCAAACAAAGGATACTTCAAAATGGAAGCAGTGCTGCACATGGCCAGCAGAGTGCCGACCATTGCTTAGTCATTGCATAGCACCCCTAGGGGAACCTACTGTCAGTGCAGCTTGTTTTTATGTTCTTAAGCCTCTGTTTCTGTCTTTGTCTGATTTTATGCATCTGCTTCTGTGTGTTTTCGTTTGTGTGTTAATAGTTCATATGTAACCTTTCATAAACTGCCGTATCATGCATTGACTTTCATGCCCAGCTGTATTATGGTGTAGGACGTTCTCCATGCTCCGCTTAGGTGTGCCCAGGCTGTATGATGAATGGTAACAGTCTTTTTCAGTGTATGCTCTCTTGATGCTCGAACGATAATGGCCCGCCCTCACTAAACACACCATTAGTCTCTTTTGCAGCTTGGACTGACTGCAGCAAATGGTTCATTAAAAAGGGTGATCCAGGAGTTGCTGAAGGCCTCATATAACAAGGAGCTATGTTCAACTAAGTCCAAGTAGCGTCCTTCAAATGGAATCCCTATGAGGGAGTGGCCAAATTTTAGCTGTAACCTCAATGCTTGGTTGTGAACGCCATCGTCTTCCAGTGAATAAAGACGTAGAGGTTCTTGCCTGGAGGTGTCCTCTCTTTGTTTCGGGCATAATCCACTGCCACACGTGGCAGAAAAAGACGTGCCCAACAGGATGATGAAGCAGAGAGCAGTGGCCCGCCAGCCACGTGCTGACGGGCTTCTTGGCTTTGCCGGTAACCTTGCCAAGGAGAGGGAAGCTATCCAAGTCTAACTGTGCTAACCGTGCCCTACCTCGGTGTCACACTGTAGCAGCTTTGTCAATAGCAACCAACAAACCTCCAAGTGACCTTCAGCTTCCTCCATGGCAACGAGAAAATTTCCGAGCAAACTTCAGCTTCCTACGCATCTGAGTGACTTCCAGCTCTAAAGTTTTATCTATTTGTGTTAGCATAATTCATGAACAAACTGCAGTTCCCAGTATGACACATTTGGCTTTCCACATGGAATGATGAATATGTGAAAGACAACACTAGGAGCTGTGAGCAGCATTGGGAAAGCTGCTGATGAGTAACCCCCCCCCCCCTTTCTGGTGCACAGACAGCTTGCCAATACCTCATAGAAGGCAGGCTCTCTGTCTAGGTATGCAACATCTCGGAAGCCAATATTTGTGTTGACCAGTAGGTGGTGTAATCATTAAGGAACTGGAGCAAAGACTGAAAGCCTGTGACTTCCAATTCCAGGATGGTGTCCTGCTGTGACTATTGCACCATACACTAGTTGAACATCTTGCTCTACTGGAGTTTGACATGACACTACTATTATGCAATATGCTATGTTATGTTGGAGGGTGGGGTTAGTAATTGAAAACAATCTTAATAACACAGGCCCACAATTCCAAGGTCTTACTACCTTATCTTCCATTTCCATCGGTGCTTCTTCCTGTATGTGATGATGGAGGCTGTTGCTCACCTTCCTCTTCCCCAGCTTTTGGAGATGCATCCTGCTGTAGTTATTCGATTTGCTGGTCTCTGTAGTTCTTTGCATTACTATAGTAAGGACTGTAATTTTATGGCCTTTGGCAACAAACCAAGAACAGCAGAATGTGGAGTACTGCCTAGGGTATTTTTTTTTATTCTTTTTTGGCAGCAAAGAGGAGATGCTATTACAGGAGAAACACTCCTGACCTTCAGTCCAATGACATTTTGCAGATCAATGTGTAGAGGAGGTTTTGACCTGTTTTTAAGTTCATTTTGGATACTGATTTTTCTACACAGGACTTAGAAAGCTTGTCAGGGATGGGCAGCACACCTTGGGAGAAGCACGTCGTTCATTTAATCAGCACACTACAAGCAATTTCAAATCCAGTGGAAGAAAAAAAAAAAAACTCCTCCTTATTAAATTTCTCTTTTGAAGATTGGGTATCTCGCTCAGACGCATATGCGCATCTCAGCATTGGCGTGCATGACAACACACTTAAAAAAAACAGCCATTACACTCTTTCAGACACATGCACGTACACTGAGGGAGAAACATGCGCTCGCACACGTAAACACACACACACACACGCGCGCAGTCCCACATCTCAATCCCTCATCACCCTCTTTGTTCCCCCTGACCACCGAGTGACTGAGTGATTGACATCTCAAGGGTTGCCACGCCGACAGCCTCCACAGATGGCTGAATATCGCAGGCAGCCAGGCATGAAGGGATGCATTAACGAGGATGCAAATACTTGTCTTTTACCCTGGTCATCTGGTGTGAAGGCCACACAGATGCTTCACCTTCGTCAGTATCTCAAATGCGCGGCACTCATCTTCGGCAAGAGTACTGTCTTGGGCCATGCGAGCATGCAGCCCCTAATTACTGTGACGCCACGCTTTCATAATGGACAGAGTGGCATGTTCTCCGCTTCTTGGATTAAGGCATGCACCCACGTTTCTCTGCTTTGTGCTACACATGCTTCACGGCCATGGCCAGGGTTCTGCGATTCTGTGCTCTGCACTCATACTGCCGCCGCAGACTTCCAGTAGTGTGGTATGTTTGGCTGTGTCCCCTGTTTTCCGAGTAAGCCGCGCCAGGCAGCCACATCCTTGTTAGAGAGAGCTATCATATCCGCTCCTTACTCCCTCTGTTCTAGTCATTAGGAGAAAAGGCTGTCATATCCACCCTTTACTCCCTTTGCCTCACATCGTTTGAGAGACAGAGATGGCATATCAGCCATTTATTTCCACTGCCTTATCTCATTATACCAACTATTTGGCTGGAAATGTACAAAAAAACCTAAAATTACTATATAGGCCTAATTGGAACTGAATGGTTTGCTGTTATTGACATTGTGCTTTAACCTGTATTGGTTGTTGCTCCTGCCCAGTTATGAACTCCGTTCTCTGGCCCATAAACTTTACTATAGATCTGAATACTAAAAGTATAAAAGCCTCATTACAGATTTTATCCCTCACTGTAGAGCTGTGAACCTCAGGTCATAGCTGCAAACATCTAATCCTCATTGAAGATCTATACACCTCATTACAAATTATACCCCTCACTGTAGAACTGTCAACCTCAGGCCACAGCTACAAACATCTAATCCTCATTAACGATCTATACACCTCATTATAGATTATATCCATCACTGTAGAACTGTGAACCTCAGGCCGTAGCTACAAACATCTAATCCTCATTAACGATCTATACACCTCATTATAGATTATATCCATCACTGTAGAACTGTGAAC
>JAACJT020000002.1:2833246-2869046 GCA_009936485.2 Gymnarchus niloticus | reverse complement strand
TAGATTATATCCATCACTGTAGAACTGTCAACCTCAGGCCGTAGCTACAAACATCTAATCCTCATTAAAGATCTATATGCCTCATTATAGATTATATCCATCACTGTAGAACTGTCAACCTCAGGCCGTAGCTACAAACATCTAATCCTCATTAAAGATCTATACGCCTCATTATAGATTATATCCATCACTGTAGAACTGTGAACCTCAGGCCGTAGCTACAAACATCTAATCCTCATTAAAGATCTATAAACCTCATTACAGATTTTATACCTCAGTGTAATGCTGTGAACCTCAGGTCATGCCTGCAAACATTGCTACAAACATCTAATCTTTATTAAAGATGCTTATAAACCTGGCTATAGAACTATAAATATTACGGCATGTGTCTTAAGCCTGGCTATAAAATAAACCATCTATGAAGCACATGTATAGACTTATCTAATTGTCACCCTAGGTGTATAAACCAAACATTAAAACATGAGTTCACGTCTCATGACAGACGTATCAACCTTCATATTTATAAATCTCCCAAAAGACCTTCATTACATGTTTTCAAACCTCAATACAACCCTAACAAACAAATGAGTGAACAAGCCTAACTTTTAGTCTGTACACCCCAGTGCAAGTCTATACATATGTAGATTTATAAGTTGCTTAGGATAAACAGGCCTTTTAAGCAGCAAAATAATGAAATGTAATGTTCTTCAGCATTTGGTACTTGTTTTTGTAAATGAGGCAATTTAGCTTCTTCTGAGTGCTGTGGTTGTTCCATTGTTTAGACAGGCGGCACGGAATATTCTGTAGTCTGGTTATTTAAGGTAGAACTGTTGTTTTTTTTTTTTTCTGCTACTAGACCCAGTGATTCCTCTGTATGCGCTTTGGTAGTGCTGTACTGTGGCCACTAATGATTGCTTTCAAGTCTGCTGTCAATGTACATTGCAGTAGCTCAGCGTTCACCTGACACATCAAGGACAATGTTTGCCTGTACTCTAAGAGGCTCCTGTGAAGGTTTGGCAAGGGGCCAAAAAATAAGCTTTATAATAAGGATATATATCTTTCTGATTCAATGTAAAGATATCCTATAATTATGTGAGTGCAAATCCATTGATCTACTGTTCTAATAAAGCTTTGTTGGGCAATTAATTATGTGGCTCGAATACCAAGCTAAATTCATCTTCAATTTGCTAGGGTAAATTGTACCAAGGTACAAGATTTATTTCATTACGATGATATAATTGAGATAATTAGCACTCAGCGATTGACAAAATGTTTAATTTTAAATGTAATTAAATTAAGCATCTTTGTTTTCAACAGAAACAAATCTGTTTAGCATGAACTGGGATAATTCCGGAGATTAACTGCATCAAACTGAAGTTAATTATATTTAAGTTAAACTTAATTATTATTATGATATTTTAAAATCTACAGACTAAGTAAACAGAAGACAGCCTTACTATGTAATCCATTGTTAATATTTGTATTAATAGCACGGACCTGCCTGGCATTCCATCTAGAATGAAATCTGGCTAACCTGTACAATCTGAGGGGATTTATAGACTCACTGTTGCATTGCATAGAAAAAGAGTTGCATGGATGGATGGATGCATAGATGGATGCATGGGTGGATGGATGACATGCTGTAATTTTATCAAGCCTGTTGGTTTTTATCATAGCCGATCCAAGCCTGTATACCCTTCCTATAGATCCACTCAACCAGTAAGTCTGTACTCATAGTGTCTCATAGTGGTGAGACTTTATGATTGGAATTCCTGCAAACTTTCAGTGGCTGATTAGTTCAACTTGATGATGGCTATCCCATAGGCTATCATACTGCTTAAAGCAGCCCCTGCTCTGGCTTTAGGGCCTAATTTTTTTTCCAGTTCGCACTGTCTGGTCTGTCTGTGCTGTTCAGGTTTCCTTCAGGTACTCCAGTCTTCATCGCTAGTTCAAAGACAAGAAGTCAGAGTCATTAGGTGTTTCTAAATGTTTCATACTGTATGTTTTGTGCTTTATACATGCCCAGCAATGGACTGGTGTACCATCCAGGATGTTCCTCGGCTTTGTGCTCTGTACTGCCTGGAGTAGACTTCAGGTGTTCCCATGCTTCTGACTTGTTGAAGGTGTACGGATGGGTAGTCTGTACTGTGGTGTTGAGCTGATTTATTGTAGATAGGAACCCAGAATCTTCAGTTCAGCTGTTCTATTCCAAATAAGTTTGGAACCTATGTTGAAAGTGATGTTGCTTTTTTAAGCTTTTGGAAAGGCTATGGGGAATGTTCAATCTCTTTTTTATAAACTGTTACAGAGGAGGTAGTCATTAAGTTTATTTCACAAATGGATAGGCAATTTGCACGCCTCACTGGCATTTCAACAGGTGTTAATGGCAAACTTCTCTTGTTGTGTTCAGACCATTAAGCTTCAGTTTGAACTTGGAGATGGCAGTGTTGCTCATGGCAGGCCTGTAGTGGCGACCAGGGCCAGGAGAGGGCGTCTGCCTCTGCGTGACGATTAATGCCTTGGGGGTAACTGTCTGTTAAGAAGGGGTTTGGGTCTACAGGAGAGATCTCCATTACTGCGGCTTCAGTAATCTACTGTGGCCTTTTAATAGAGAACCCCGGGCTATAAACAGTGATTAAAGAATGAAAAATGAAAGCTCATGAAACAACATCAATTCATTGGACCATTTTTGTTTAAGAAATAGACATTATTTTCAAACAAATGTTGACACATGATTTTCTAGTTTATTGTAAAAGTGTAAAACCTTATTAGAGGATCGTCGTCTGTAAATTAAACCTATATAGATGTGCTAAAGTACACATTTTCACAAAGCAATCTGTTGATTTATTTTTTTCCAATTAAGCAGTGCAAGTGGATATTAAAATTTGTAAAGGAAAATATCTGTAGTAAATTTATAAAAAGAGAGAAACGTTTTTGTAATCTACTGTGCTTTGCAAATGAACATCTTGACACTCTTTTATGTCCAAAGGGGCGATATTACTGTTCTGGCCATCAAACCTTTGCAAAAATAACCATGAACTTCTTTTCATTGAATAAATATGAATATGAATAAATGAACTGTAGTCCGCTACAGTGTTGGTGGTATTTGTAGACTGAACAGAAATGCCTGGCAGCTAACCATAATGAGGATTATATCATTTAATTTTTATCCTTATAAAATGCAAAAGCACAATTATCCTCTGTTTATGAAACTGACCTCACAATATGGTCATTTTTCTTGATGCTCAAATGCACGTTTGCAATGGAGAGCCGATTTATTGCATTTATTTTATGTTTTATTCTGTGACAACGCCTTGTTTTTCAAAGTCAGGATGTGACATTTGGGGTTCTGTGATGCATTTCAATCTTTTGCTGAGGATGGAATGATGGGAAAAGCTGGTTTCAGTCTTTCTGTGACAACATACCTTGCTTGGCACACTTAATGTTTCACACTCTCCTGTCACTATCCAGTTGCTAAAACTTGTATATCTTTATCTGAAGGTGGTGGACCGGAGTTGGTTTACAATCATCAATCATCAATCCAATAGTTTTTTTTTTACTCTTTAGGGGAAAAAACTAAAACTGATTTATTTTCAAATATCTTGTTCTTCATGGCTGTATTCTACCTTTTTACACTTTTTCTTTAGAGATGCTTTTCAGCTGCAGAGGAATTTTAATTGGAATCAAGGAAGTCACGTAACAAGCGTCACATCAAATGAAAAGATACTTAAAATGGTATAAAAGCTAACGAATACAGAGCATTTTTTTGCTAAGATCATGACTCCTGTGTCTGTTGTGCTGTTTGTTTGTTTTGAATTCCGAACTTGTTAATCATGTGTGACCGGTTAAGATTCAGCAGCATCATCACTGACGTAAACAACAGGACACATCTATCCCAGAACAGCTTAATTGACTGTTTATAAATGTGAGGATTATTATTTTACACATCTCATGATAGGTCAGTTCTTTACCCCCTTCCCACCAAAATATCCTCAGTTCGCAGGAGCTGTGCTCATTCCTGCTCCTCACACCTCCAAAGATAGTTTAACACCCCGCAGGCGTCATTGGCAGCCTGGGAAGTGAAAGGGCGGTACGTCTCCGTACGGACTCAAGTCCCAAGAGTCAGTCTGGTACTGACAGAACTGGTCCCAGTGGTGTTAAAGTCGTACTGCCGCCATCGCTTTAGTGTCTCTTGCTGTTTAACGTTTGGAGTTGAGCTGAACTTTTAATGTTTCCTGCGCATGTCGTGTTACGTGGTGAACTTTCTGTAGCAGTTTGTTGTGCTGAGTGAAACAATCACTGCCCTTCAGATTGCCACTTGTAGACAGATTTATTTATGCGTACAAAGTGGGGACTGACACTCACGGCTCAGCGCATTTCAGATACCTCCGTCTTAGAGGATGCAGTAGCCTCGATTTCTGCGCATCCAGGTTGGAGTACCCAAAAGCCCCCCCCCCTTTATCTACATTTATTTTCCATCCCTTTGTGGCATTTCTCATTCATGTTCCCTGTGCATGTGACAAGCATATTTGTTCTCGTTTCTTCCAAAGCCTCATCTCCCACGTTGAGTGTGATGCTGTTTGGCAGCCAGAGGAAAGCCTTTAGGAAGCTCTTTTCAGCTGACATTTAACATGCATCATAAGCAGAAAATACCACTTCGAAGGAAAAACACTTGAAATGGGAACTGGCGTAGAGCTCTGGAAGTCGATTAGTATGCTAACTTTGATGTAAGCGGCGGAGTTGTCTTGATGTGGAGAAAGAGGTGCGTGTAAGGATGAGAGTGTCACGTCAGGAGCATTGACAGTCCAGAGGGCGCCATTGACGAGGTCTTGAGAGGCATGCAGGGTGTGGGCATAAAGGTCCTGAAGAGCGTATGATCACAGTGTTGGAGGTACAGTAATACCTTCAGACACGTGCTGGCTAGGAGCAGGCAGTCATCCTTTCGGCATTTACACAAGGAGCATCCATCTGGTGTACTCTGCATGTCTGAAGCCCAAGACCAGTCCTCGAATGCTCATCTTTAGCTGTTTATGTATCAAGGGGTTATTTAAAAAAAAAACGCGTTTGTGTTTGTGGGCAATGAACACTCTGTCCTTTTCTCTGGTTCTGAGGACGGCAACAGATTTTGATTTGGCACATATGCAAAAATGTACCATGGCACGCTGTCGAGCCATCGCTGTCCATCGTTAAGCGGTAAGAGGTGCTGCAGTGGCGACAGCCAGCCTGTACCCCACTCACCCGGCTTCTGTCTCAGGCCGTGTGCAGACAGTGGGTGGAGGGGGTAATGGCTATGTAGGATTTTCACTGGAAGCGCACGGATCTATCTCGCATACATACACCTGGGTGGGTCTGATAAAGCATCCCACTTGAAACATGTTAAAAGGCCTTCAATATGGAGCTATCCGTTAGGAAGGGAAAATCATTCACATGCAAATGAAAACACAGTCATGCATGCAAGCCCACATATACACACAATTCAGCACAAATCTACCACATGCAGACTCAAAGAAAGAAATATACCCGTATATCAAGCATACTGACAGTCTCTATGTCAAGCAAACATAATTACGTTTTGGCATGATGATGTGCGAATATTTTCTGCCACACACACAGTCGCACTTGGCAGCAAATTCCCTCATTCTTTTCTAATTTTGCACGAAAAAAGGAAACTTCCAAATGGCCTTAGTAGAGGTTCCACAGTCTTGCAGTTGCCATGGTGATACTATTACTGGGGTATGATGAACGAGAACCTGCCCCGTGAAATAAATGACTTGAGAGTTTGTGTGAAATGAATATGCTGATTATTCATTATAGTTTGCTACCAAAGAGCTTCAAAAAAAGAAAGAAGCTGCGGCGCCCAGCGATAGGCTGCCTGGGTTGTCACTTTTCTGGGGGTGGAGCAAACAAAGGGTGGAGCTTTTGACATTTTTAATACGCCAATTCCTTTAGAGAGTGAGAGAGCCATAAGAACAGAAACAGGCCTGTGTGGTCCAGGACTGGACTTGTCAGAGGGGGACGCGTGACACCCCAGGCTGTCCAGCTGGTGTTAGATCCAGCCTGTGAGACAATATTTTTCCCTCCACAAGAAGAGTCTTGTATAGAAAAAAGTGACATTCTGGGAACATTTGTTTGTATTCAACATCTTATTCCCCCCCCCCCGTATTGTAAAGGTACAGTACAATCTTGCGCTGCATTACAAGTGCAGTTGACCCAAATCAGCAAGCTGTGGCATAGCGTAACTAACCATGACATGGCCTTCAGGAATGTGAGAGGGCCAACCTGAAGCCATCACAATAGGCACAAAGCTGGGTGGGGGTTTGGTGGTGGTGGACTGCAGCCCCTCCCAGTGTTGTGTTGCTGCAGTCTGCCAGGGGTGGCACAGAGACAGCGCCAAGGGCCCCTCAGAGACTGGTATCTGGCATTCTTGGTTCAGTATCATGTCCTTCCAAATTGTCCTACTCTGAAGAGTTACTCCACTGCCGTCTTCCTCTGCTCTCCACCTGGTAAGTGCTAAACCACAATTAACATGTCAGTAGGTTACTTTGGTAATAACATGGAAATGACATTACTTGTGCCTTGGTCTACTGCTTGGTAGTATGCCTGAATGGAAACTGATAAGTAAAGAGGATTATTTGTTTACTGTTTTATTTATTTTTTAGAACAATTTTTAATTAATGAAGGTGTGAATGCGACTGAAGTTTAAGTGCCACACAACGGCCCTACAGCAACACAAAGCTCCAGCTGTTCAGTTGCGTTCACATGTGGCATTACCGCAGGGATCACTCATTAAATCCACCATAGTCCTGTAGTTTGAAATGCATGACAGGCACTACAGTTCTACATTAGGTTTTGCACCAAAGTGGTAATTGGATTTTGCTTCAGTATGCCTGTGAGACCGGTGCACAGGTTTCCACTGAGGGCCGAGATCTTGTACATGGAGGACCTCGTACGCGTTTCTGACTTGGCCTGCACCTTTATATTTCAGGTTCAATTCTTCACGTCACCTGGTAATTCTAATTATTACAAATAATCATTTTCAGCTCCCCTGAAATCAGCACTTCAGGCTAGCATATGAACTAAATCCAAGTCCTCCGTGTGTCATTAAAACGACTCTACCTATTTTAATAGCAACATTAGGGATGACATGACGTGCAGCTGAATCCGTTTTCACCGGTTTATTTAACCCGTTGTATGAATTATCCCTCATCCGTGCACAAAATCTAGTTGCTGGCGAAACAAGACTTGCCTTTGGTGCCACTAAGGTTTCATCTCCGCTGTATGCTTTCATCACGGGTGGGATCTCTAAGGATGACATCCTCATTGAAGGTGGTTTTAAGTCCTCACCTACCACAGAAGACAACAACGTGTTGCATGGGAGAGTTCCAGATAGGCTCCGAAGCAATTTCCTTCCTGTCTTTTTCAATTTCCAGACTACTGTATGGACATTTCCACCATGGGACGCTGTGTTTTCTTCCAATGCAGTGTGTCAAGTATGTACCAAAGTGCCTGACATATTTAGCCTGCCTTATCGTGAGAGAGAGCCTCTCTACCCTTGTAATCTGGTTCACTCTGGGACTCAGTAAGTGTCCAGTCACATGATATTGCTGAGGTATTAGTTAGTCAGCTAAGATGTCATTCATACGGGGTATGTGCGTGCGCGCGTGCGTGCGTGCGTGCGTGCACGTTCGCATTCATGCTTTTTAGGGGCTCTTGCTTGTTGTGTCCTCTGCCAGGTCCTTCAAGCTTCAATATGTTCAGCAAGAGCTGTGGAAATGCTAAACTTTGATTCGCAATGAAATTACTGAACATCTTGTTTCAAAGTAACATTTTTCTCCTGGCACAATATGAGGATAAAGTGAGTATAATGAGTATTTTCATTGAGTAAAGTGAGTGAAGTTGATATATATTTTTCTAGGACCATGAGGAAGCTGAGCTCTATGATTATTTGCCCCTCAGGCATCGACAATGCCTATGTTTGAATTGCTGTAGCCATTCTCTGTGCCTCTTGGGGTGTTCCTTCCAGAATTGCAGGGTGGCAGAGATTTCTTTTTTATGCTTATATATATTTTTTTAGCGCTCTGGAGGTTCACATTGCAACCCAGGAACTCTATACATAGAAAATGACCCAGCCGATCTGGATTATGTATGATTGGTGGGTCACGGCCCATCTTGTGACAGTTTAAAAGCACTCTGCTGCTTTCTGTGATCACCTGTGTTTGAAGTTGTGCTTTCATTTCGAAAGTGGAATGCGTTTTGATCACAGCGACTGAATGTTCCGTTTCCTTGGGCTTAGGGCGGTAGTACTTAATGGGGAAATGACGTCTGTTTAGCTCAAATCTTAATGAGATAAAAGGGACGGGTCAAATGCGAGGGCTCATTAGAGAATTAGTAGAACGTGATGTGAAATGTGAGCTTAGATAACCTGTGTTAGGACTACATTTCCCAGGAGATCAGTGAGCACAAGCGGCATTTCGAACACATGGCGTACGGGACTTCAGCTCAGAAACCAGCCTTTCACATCAAGGAGAAAAGTTAATACACAGAACTGCAAAATCAAACGTGTTAAGATGCTCCCAGTCTCTCCCCAGTCTTGTAGGCATTTCGGTTTTTAGCCCATGAAAGCCTACCACCTTTTCAAATAGCCCGCCCCCTCCCCCCGCTCGTCTTATCTGCTCCTCCACCCACATACCCCACCACTCAAACTCCCAGCGTACGTCATTGTTTAGTGTCCTGCTCCATACTCCTCCCTGCTCCTAACCCTCATCTCCCCTTACTTCAGTCTGTGCTTTCTACAGCGCTGTATCTCCTGATCAGTTTAGTCATCTTCCTTACATATTACTGGCTTGCTTTCCCAATGGATCAAAGCCAAGACCTGGGTGTTGTTTCTGTCTGAACAGCCCCCACTTGTGTAACAGCTTGCCTTTTCTTATCCAGTAGTTTGCGGTTAGACTGCACACCCCTCTCATTAAGAAAACAAGTGAGGATGCCCCAGATCTCAGTTGGGAGAAGATCTGTGCCCTCCCACACCATCTATCAGCACCGGCCCATAATGATGTGTGGCCACAACCTTAATGCTGCTTCGCCCTGAACTTGGAGTCGGATCTTGGTGCCATATGACCATAATGTTCTGTTGTGGCGGAGGGAAAGTGTCCAGGTCTGGCTCTCTGCTGGCTGTGCTCAGTGGCGGTCGAGATAATAAAGGTGAGGAGATTGATGGGTTTGCTAGCAGAACATCACCTGTGGTGTCCTCTGCCCGGCTGGGTCCCACAGAGTAGAACAAACTCCAGCTGCCTTCCTGCTGCTCTACCTCTGTGTGCAAATGACGGTTAAGGTTAAAGCTCCACTGGATGTCTTTCAGCCCATTTTAATAAGGATGTCCTTTGGTGGAATGAGGGCAGGGTAGATTGGGTTACAGTGGGCAAAGAACAGAGTACATTAGTTATCCTGGTATGAGCAAGTCAGTAGACTTATTAGTTACTGTGAGGTAGTCACATTTGAAGTGGATGTCCAGTTGTATAGAAGTACAGTGAAGGCTGTTATGGGGGTTGGCTACCATTGATTTGGCATAACTGAGGATGCTGCATCTCTCCTGCTCAGGCTCTGCACAGTGGCTTCCTGGCATTAAAAAAATGAAGTGTAATAAAAGTCATAAGGCTAAACGGAAAACTGCAAATGTGAGGACAGTCCTCTGCTGACATCGTCTTTCCTCATGTCAAATGATTGGGTGTAGCACAGACGGAGGCGCTCTCTGCTTGGAGGGAGGACAATTACTCTTCAGAGTGGTGTGTAGGTGAGGATGCGTGGGAGATTTTGATAAAGGCCTTGCTTTATGTCTGTTCTTTTGTTTTCTCTGCTGTGTGATTGAACTGAAGAGAGCAGGTTTCATCCTCCTCTTCCTCCCTTTCCTTTGTCTTCTCCTACCAGTTGCAGAATGTGTAAATCTCTGATTTGGAATAATTTTTTTTTTCCACCAAGCCATGAGGGGGTTAAAGAAAAATGCTTAAAATGCAGAGCTAGCACCAGGAGGCACTGCAGTCCTTCAAGAACACGGTGGAGTGACCTTGCATCCACCCCTGACTCCGGCACCCGGAGGAACCGGCTGCATTTTAGCTTAGATTGCCTTCTCCATCTTTCTCCGCAGGTCTGGATGCCACCAAAGATCCCTGCATGAAGGTTCGCTGTCCTCCTCATAAGACGTGTGTCACCCATGACTACCAGACTGCCATCTGTACCAATCGCAGACAGCAGCCGCACAGGTACGAGCCTGACAGCATTGGCTTGTCAAACTGTTTGACATTCGAAACGAGGGCGCCGGGGGTGCAGCAGTGTAGAACAGCACTCTGGATAACACCAGTTGATGTTTGTACCGTATTTAAAAAAAAAAAAAAAAAAACATCCTCTGTTGTGTTCTACAAGGCATGAAAATGCCATATTCTTCATTATTTAATGTTATGCCCTTCTTCATTTATAAAGGTTTTTTTTTTTAAATGTTTTTTTGTATTTTATTTTGGGGGTGCTTAAGCAGCATCCATACATTTTGCACTATAGCCATACATTCCCTAATGTTCTGAAAAGGTCTTAACACCACTCAGTTCATTAGAAACTCACTGTATATTTGTTAGCATAAATTAACCTTTTTTAATTTAATGGAATGCTACAAATGCCATAGTGTTAATGATTGAGAAATTGCTTTATTGCATCTTCACCAGTCGCTTGTCTACAGTTTGCCCTCGGTATGAGTCGGTCCTGGTTTAGCGTTTCTTATTGGTTGAGCTTCAGAACAGAGCTTTCATGAGGTTTTGTCTCTTCGCAGGGAACAAAAGACCAGCCAAGGATGAATTAGATACCGGCAATTAATTTGTTGGCCATGCGTGACACCATTTTTACATTCCTGCTGCCAGCTTATGTGAGAAAATTTAAAAAAAAAAAAAAAAAAAAAGATCTATTTGGTAAATATTTTTTTGGTCCTGATACGACGTACTCTTCAAAGTCTTCTCTATATTCGGTGTTGCTCAGGTAAATGTAGTCAAGGGTGTTTTTACTTATCTTTTATTAATATCAGAAATTTGTAGTTCGTGCAGGTCTTTTGAGTCGGTGTACTGTGAGGGAAATGTATAGAAGATCCGAGCAGCAGGAAGGAAAGTTTGTATCCATCGAAGTGGTTTAATTGAGATGGGGGGTTTTACCCACAATTCAATTTCCTTAAATCCAGCCATCAGTAAGAAGTGCAATCCCCTTTTCATTATTTATCCAGTGAGTGAGGACACTCCTGTCTAATGCGTTGCAGATTGCTCACGATGGGTTCTCTCCACAGCCATGATTGACAGGGGAAGGAGCTGAATTTGGCTGTGCCAGTTCCAATTTGGTGGATTAGAAAGGCAATATGGAGTAACTGTGCTGCAGAGCATGCTGGGTATTCGTGACCAATGGCTTCATTTAAGCACCACCCTCTTTTGTCAGAAACATCATACCTTCTCTTCACCATCTGTTCTTTCTGTTATGTGGCTCTTCACTGTCAGGACCTTTTGTCTACCCCATCTGCTCACCATCCAAGCTTCCATCCTCTCCAACCAAGACATTAACCCCTTTCTGCATATGAGGCTTTATACCCCATGGATTATCACGAGACAGCCATCACTGAATGGTTTAACCAATTTCTCCTTGATTATCTTGTTTTCAATGTATTAAAAGTAATCAGTGATTGACGTTATATATGATAACCCTATCCTCTGTAATAACGTCACTGATTCCATGTGGATCGTTTCTCTCACCATCAGTTTGTCCCCCATGCATTCAGCAACCTCTTATCAGACACATCTTTCCGTCTCTTCAGTTCTCTGAATCTCTTTCTTTCCCATCTGCTCCTTCATCTGTTTTTCCTCTAAATGCCAATGACCCTTCCACCCGCTTCACTTCTCCTCACCATCGACTTGTGTACCTGCCCAGTCAGAGACACTCTGTAACATTCTGACCTGTCACTCCATCTGGATGCTCTCTCCTCAGTACCATCTCTCTTCTCACTCCACCGCTGCGTCCTCCAGTTGCCCAATCGAAGGCATTCACTCACGTCGGAAGTTTTTGTTGCTCTTCCACTGTGACCGTTTCAGTGTAAGAAAAGTGCAGTGATCTATAGAAAATGTAATACCATTAATTTAAATATGTTAATTTTTAAATGTAGTCCTTCTCAAACTTGTCAGAGGTAATGGGAATTCAAATGTGGTGTCCAATATTGTCCTGGCACCTCAGAGCTTGAGAGAGAATTACTTTCTGTTTATTTTCATTTTTAATTAATACAAAATTACAAAACATTGCATAATGCTTGTTAAGAAAAACAACTGGAAACTGATTTATGATAATGATGAAAGCCAGGTAATATTGTGGCAAACAAACTACAATTTCACAGCTCTTGTTTGATAAGGGAATTGGTGAGTGGCTCAAAGGTAAGATTTTACCAGTGATTTGTAGGGTAAGAAAAGAAATACATTTCTCAATTTTTCATGGTACTCAGAGGATGGTGATGTAAACACAATTCCCTCTTTACATAAACTTTGTAAAGGGTCTGTTTAGCTCCTTCGTTTCGGAATATTATGACGCATTAATATAAACTACAAATTTAAATTAATTTGTGAAACTCTAGGCATTGGTCTTGTGTAAAACCAAATCAATACAATTTTAAAGTTGCCGCTGCTGGTTTTTATATTTAATCTTCTGTGCAGAAAATGCTTTGTCCGTGCTTTTTTCAGATTGTTCAGACAAGCGCGGGTAATTTGATTCGATTGGGTCGGGTAAGAAAGAAAACAAGAGTAGGAGGGAGGACAAGAGCAGGAGAGGCCTAGTTAATGCCTGCACAGATGGGCCTCCTATGAGGAGCTGTATCTCCTTATGCTTACTCTGAGAGGAGTGACCACTTATCCAGAGTTGTGCCTGGGTGATGAGTGATGTATATGAACTTTTATGGATGTACAACATACCAACAGGAAAGAGTCGCCCATATCCAGAGGGCTACTAAAACCCTTACAAATTCCAGGAATCATGACATACACCTTCCCTCAATGTACTACCAGTCAGTTTAGCCAAAATGGCTCCAAATACCCCCTCACTCCTGTCCGTTCCAAGGTACTTCTATTATAGTGTACTGCAGTGTACTTTCCTCCAAGCAATTTAAACTTGAAGCCATATTGGCCTGACGTAGTCCTTGACCTTGATGCTCTGCAAGTTGTTCAACTATAGTGGGCTGAAGTGTACTTCCTCGATGTAATTATCTTTTTGAATCAAAATGGTCTCCTGGCTTTTTTGGTTGTTCAAACGCAACAGCCGTATGCTTCCTTTAGTTCACTCTGGTTTGATTGCGTCCTATTTCCAACAAATACAGCACGAATTTCCTTGATGCCCTGCTGTAAGTCACTCACATACTTCAAGAACCCTATTCAGGCGAAAACTGTCGTGTACTTTAGTTGACCACAGTGGGTAAACCTAGTCAAAGTACCTTATTGCCACTTTTTATATCCACTTCTAAAAAGGTTTTTGTAAAAGTGCATCTGTGTTGCTCAATCAGACAGCATAGTTGTTGTGTCATTGACTTAATATATGCATACATTGTTGAAATGGGTTGAGTTTTGTGCCTTTGGACTTAATGGGTTATTCTCGTATATGGATTTTTGTATTTGATTTGGTGGTGTATTTTCATTACTAAAAAGGTGTTTAAACGCTATGCATTCCTTACTGCAGTTATCTCACATTTTGCCTTACTGCAAGATCAAATATCTGTATGACAGTTACTTGCCTCAAGTCAATATTTATGTATTGATATGAATCTTCCTGTGATGTGAGATCAGATGTTAGGAATGAAAGGTGCTCCTTATCAAATGGCATATTGATCTCTGAAAAAATCTTTGACAGCTTTTCTCCAGGTTCACCAACAGTCAGCTCGTCATAACCACAGGCAATTGCAGTTGGTCCTGTTCTTCCATTTTAAGATTTCTTGAATCATTTGGTGCATATATTGAATGTTGTTGCAGGAGCAGTGGGACCTTCCTGCTGACATGTGGTATTACCGCCTGCTTACATTTCCCTTCTCTCTGGCAGAATCTTATCCCTGAGGGAATATTTGAGACCACTTTGCTCGACTTGGAACCCTGTTGTGCTTTTTCAGAACCCACACTTTCTAGAACTTTCAGGTGTTGCAAGAACCGTTTTGGTCAAGAGGCTCAGCATGTGTGATTTTCCCATTTGTATGTAATGAAAGTGTCTGCCAAAACGTTAGTCATAATTGGTTGGGTTGTCCTTTAAATGATAAATGAATTATAAATCTATGAAATATGTTTTATTATGAGTTGGTAGATGACAAATAGATATTCTTCAAAAAGTCAGAAAACTTTTATAACAAGGTCAGTCAGTAGGCTTTTCCCAGTAGTCTAACTTTGGCAGTTATCGTTCAATATTTAGGGCTTTTGTAGCCTGATTCATGAAAAATACATTGTGAAATATATTGTGGCTAGTTGGTTGTGTATTTCTGCACTGGGATGAGTTGTTGTTGGCAAAAGCAGCGTTAAGAAGGTTTTATCTTGGAATGTTGAGGTAGGTCTCACTTTGCCTTCACCTGAGCCTCCAGCACAGCCTGCGGGTCCCTCTTTTTACTCCCACCACAGCCTAAGGGCGCAGCTTTCTCTGCAGCATGGCCTGTTGGTCTCTCAGGCTATGTCATGTAAATCCCAGGCTTTCCTCCACACCAGTGCTTTCTGCATCTGGCCATGTTGTCAGACTGGGATTTGATTGAACAAGCAGTGCTTAGTTTTACATTTTAAATATAAAAGTCAGAATTAATTAATGGTGCCAGTGGAATTTGTAGTTGCATTAGAGCTTCATCCAGCCAAAAAACTTTACACGGACATTCACACGGACGTTCATGAAAGATACGTGTTCAAGCTAGCTGATGATTAGACTCGGAGGATATTTGGTGATGTTAAATTATTCTCTTCCTTCCTGTGTCTCCTGGGTGTGCAGTGTGCTGCCTGTCAAGGGAGGTCTTACCCACAAGGTGTGGATGGGCACCGGCAACCACGGAAAGTGTCTCCCCTGCCCAGTGCTCCACCCGAGTCCGGTGTGCGGCTCTGACGGACATACCTACTCCTCCAAGGTGATCTTGCATCTCGTATCTCACTCTTCACTTCTGAAACTGGTGCTCAGATACAGTTCAGCTTTAACGTGTCACATTAGGTTTTGGTGGAGAGGCATGTGGTACTCACGTGTGTATGGCGGGTTATTTGTGTGTGCGTGTGTGGAGAGACACCTTCCAAGCTCAATGGATGACCCCATGGGTGAGCTCGTCCTCATCAGCCTCCCATGTGGCTCATCACCGCCTTGTCACCTCAGAAAATTAAATAATCTCTCAGGCTGGATGTCTTTTCAATGTATCCCCCACCCACCCCCCCACATCTGGCATGCTGATCCCTCCCCACTTCCACCTATATACGGCAAAAATTATTTATGGGATGCCTGCTGATTTAGAAAGTCAGTGGGGGCCTCATCTCCGCCCGGGGTGTTAGCTGGCATTAGAATCAGCCTGTTAGATCTGCCCGTCTAGTCCAAATGAGCGAAATGGATTGCCGTGTCGCTCCCCATCAGCGTGCTCTCCCTGAGCCAGGTGTCGCTGCACTGAACCCCCTGCCTGGACCTGTCACACAGTTGCTCCTGTGTTGATCCGGGGCTTCCAGTAGAGCGGGGTGACATGCAGGGATCTGGCTGCGCGGTGGAGAGGGGATGCCACCATCATCTGGAAGCCGGTGGCTGCTGCTCCTGTAATCCAAGTGAAAATTTTACGTTGCGTTAGTCTATCTGCGCAGAAGTCTCCACCAAACAAGTTTAAATGGAGCGAAAGCCTGCAGACTCGCATATTCAGCAGTCTGACAGAATACTGAGAGCCTCAGTTTGCGGACATTTTGTCCTCTTTAGAAAATGAGTTCTGATGGAAACCATCTGTTTGAAAGAGAGCAGCCTTTATATGGTGTGTGTTTACACCTGACATATGCAGGTTTCAATTTGCATTACCGGTAGCTTTTTTTGTTAATGCCGGTAGATGTGCGTGTGTCTTTCACAACATTTATCTTTCATTGTCTTTCCATGACTTTGCTGAGGGGTTTAAGTCAGGCATGCATAAAAAATATTTTAATATTGGAGCTGAGTGCATATGACCTCAGTAATATTAAACCACATAACCTGGTTGTGTAACAATTAAGAAGAATCTTCAATGATATTTCAAGGCTTGGGTACGGAACAAAACATCAGCAGTTACAGTTAAGATATGATATACCGTATTTCTTTAATAAATGAATACTACCATCCACAGAGCAATGATATGAAAATTCTAAATAGGCATCACAGTGGTGGAAACTTGACTGTCTCCCTAATGCTGAGCAAAGCTGCTTCACTGGCATTTCCTGCTGAAGTTGTGGTTTCCACAGCAACCTCCCCTGAAGCAGAACAAACCCAACAGGACATGCAATGGGACAGCTCCCCTTGTGCTGAAGGAGTTCTGAGTGCTATGTCTTTGACCCAACCATGGCTGCTTTAGGGGCATAATGGGGCTTTGATTCTGCTCATTTGCATTCCTGAGTGACTCCTCCCCTGAATGACCATGATTGGAGAACCAGCAAGGCATAGAGAAGCCATTGAATTTGGTACAGGGGGCTAACAGTTTGACGTGAAGCTGGTTGTATCCATGATTCTGTCACTCTGATTTACACCTCTATGCTCTACAAGGTTTAAGACATATATGATTAATTTCTTACGAATTCTACTGCAGAACATTGTAAAATGCCTTTTGTGATCAATGAGGAAGTGGCAAAAACGAAAAAACCTAGTGTTACATATATCATTAGATTTGTTGCCGCACGTGATTTCCCAGCACGTGCCCTGTGGATGTTCTGAAAGTAAGAATTTCTTTATCCACCCCCATTGCTGAGTTCTCAGTGTCATTGGCAGTGATCGAGAGCTTGAAATGCAAGTCCTACCAGAGTATACTATCTTAACTTTTTAGCATGAGTTTATTGTTAAAAAAAAAAAAAACTCTTTCCTCTACAAGGAAAAGCATATATTATTGAAAGCATTTTTGAAGGAAACTGAATTTTTTTGGAAGACCAAATCATTAAACCTGGCAATAATAATAATAGTGGTATAATGTTTGAGAATCTCAGCAGGTTTCTGGTGAATCTTGGTAACTTAGGCATTCTCACACCGAATGCTGAGCACCAGTGAGACAGCCCTGATCATTTGACCACAGTGGTGCGGTGTGGTGGCCCGCTGGCACCATTCACGGGTGTCCCTAAGAGCTTCCCTGAGGGAAGTTGGAAAGATGAACCTTCTTGCCTTTGGCAGTAAGCTTGTGATGCTAATGCAGGTCTAATGTGTAACCTGAGAACATTGCCTTCTTTTAACAGGGTTACTGTACATAACAGCTTTCCTGTAAATTAACCTGCTTGTGAACAAAGAAATGTAGGTTAAAACATCCCCCCCCCCCCACAAAGTGCTTAATTGAATCCCTGACTTTCTTCTTTGAGGATAACACTGTTGTGTACTGTTTGAAAAGGATGTGTTCTTGTCACCATGGACAAGGTCGTGTCTTTGATGTCATGGCAGACACGACGCATCGATCAACAAGGAAATTATCTGTGGTCATGGTGGAATGGCTGTCGGCCCCAGACATTATTAATCATGTAGTAAGTTTGTCCTCCTAGCGGACACCTTCAGTGCGTAATCAGGGACAGAACAACCTTTAAAAGATAAAAAGTAATATTGTGTCAAATTGAAATCTCCTCATGTCAGTTTAAATCTTCAGGGGGCACAATGTTACCTATGATAACCTTTAGCACTGTTTACAAGGGGTTTTCTGTGTTTAGTGGTAATTTACCTCCGCCAATATTTTGAATACCCACTTGCACAAGCACTCAGCAGAATAAGCTTGCATTAATTCTGACGTGGCAAGCCTGGATTTAACCTCGTCCGTTCAGTGACCCGCACCCCTGTTTCAATACTCAACAGCAGTCATTCTGCCTGACAGCTTTGTAATTAAAGGCTCGTCCCCTGAAGATTTATTCCCGCAGATCCAAGCATCGTCGAATGCACACACAAACTTCATTTATTCTGTCTCCACGTCTGCTCGCCGCGGAAAACACCAGTCCATCTCCGCGTGTCCGAGGCATCCAGCGACAGCAATTAGGGCGTCAGAGAAGCTCAGAATCAGATCAGCTGATTCAAAAGCTTTCATAAGGTTCAGGCATGTTGCACAATGTGCTGCATTTTGGCGTTGCCTCTCTCTGCCAGATGTGTGCCTATAATGGACTGTAAAAACGTCCGTCCTTTTCCTTTTAGTTTAAATGTCACATTTGCTTAGATACTACTGGCAGATCTACAGAAGTATCCAGTAGATTAGGTGTCTGACTTGGTGACAGTGCTGGTCTTAAAGATGGATTTGAGCAGGATCAGCCGGGAGCAACGGTGTGAATGCTTTCAGTACTTAAACATCAGACCTCTAAGAGGCAGTATGAAACCTGCAGAGCAGAACACGGAAAAAAAAATATATCAAAAATGTATTATGTTTACTCTGGAAAAAGCTTTTATTTGGATGGAGTTGCATCACTTGCCGTTTCCCCGTCATTTGCTATTTATTGCACCTTTAAAAGTTTCTAGTTTAAAATTTGGTCTCTCAATTTTTAAACCCTCGACCAAACATAGTGGCTGATGAGCCAAGTCTTCATTTTGTCAATACCAATCAAATATCCAAGAGAAGCTCGTTATGGCCCCGAGCATATTCATGACAGGAGTCCACCCGGGTGTCTTTAGTTGTCTGGTTTTTCCAAGTTGAGCATCTTTGGGTTTGTAGAGGTGAAGATCGGCTTAAGTATCTGGCATTGAAGTCCAGTGCCATTTGTGGATTGAAACTCTTCACAGGAGCTGCGCTTGCTAGTGTGTGGTTAGCACACTGGCACTCCAGCTATTCTTTATTATGTTTATTTATTCAATGTGCTGTTTTATATGCCTCCAGTAGTTAATTTCCAAAATTTTAATTGCTTCCATGTTTTATTTTAATTTTCTTTTCTGTGCTGCCTGCATCCAAATTACTGTTTAGAGAACCATGAAAAATGTTTGTGTGCTACTGGCATTTCTGCATTTTCAAATCAAATGGAATTTTATTTTTTTTTCCTTCCCATAGTTATACATTGTGAAGTTTTTTTTTTTTTTTGTTTTCCTTGGATGATAGAGGGAATAAATTGAATTTGTGAAGACAAATTTGGAGGTGTGGCTGACCAGGTAATTTAATATGTTTGAGCTACTGTGCTTTTGTCAACAGTTTTTGCTAGGGCATGTTAATAACGCTGTCTTGGAAATATCACATGGAACTGATGGATCCTGGATGCGTCAAAGCAATACATTCTGGAAGAATGAGAGTAGTGTGGCTGGGCTTCATCCAGGTCCAGGAGAGGATTTCAGAAACCTGCGTTTTCCTCTGCCGTTAGCATATGTGTTTTGAATACAAGAAGGTTACGGTTTCTGCCAGGGAGCAAATTATTTCGTTCTAGCAGCAAGAGTATTTTGACATAATCGAAGCAGAAATTCAAAAAGAGAAATTAGCAGTGTGTATTTATCAGCTTACTGTGAAATGTAGTGAAACCTGTGACCCTTGTATCCTTTAAGGCAGAGCTTAAAAAAAACCCACAATTAGGTTGCATGTTTAACGTTCCTCTCTAAATATTTTTGCTTGAAGATTTCCATACTTGTACTAATCAACCTTATCGAAAAAGTACAGGGAAAGGAACAAACTGGCCGCACAGATTGTATGATAAAACAAATATTAAGCTAGCGCCCACTATTTTGTAGTCCTGGTGCACTGCTGTTTTGAACTAAATTTCTGCTCATTTCCCATGATGCCTCCCTACAGTGTAAGCTGGAGTTCCAGGCATGCACCTCCAGAAAGAGCATCCACCTGAGGTGTGAGGGGCCATGCCCCTGTCTGCCTGGGCATGAGGCCGTGAAACCCAAAGTCGAGAAGACCGGTGAGTGAGGACATCTGTTTTTCTGTGTGAGCATTCCTGGCTGTAGTAGGTAGTAATGCTGTTTGCAGTTCCACAGTGTGTAGGTTGGACTTCCATTTATAGTGGATTGGGCCAAGTTGGCCACTGTCCGTGGTCCTGGAATGGGACTAAAAGTAAGCTGTCCGTGATACCGGAAAGTGTGGGGTAGACCGCTGAACTTTCTCGCTGTTTTGTAACACATAGCCTGGTTAGAGGAAGTAGTGTTGGCGTGTCAGAATGACAGGTTTGTTTTGTTGGAGGGAGGCCAGGAGGAGAGGTTTACGTGTGAGTAGGAGCCGGGGTGGGCGATGGCCAAAAAATAATATCAATATTTTCAGGCATTCTGGTGATAAAAATATTTATGACATTGTTTCCAGACATTCTTTCATTTCTAAATCCAAACAAGTGCCACATAACAGAATGCACATCATGTCACATGGTTTTGAGGGTCCAAAAAAGGTTCCAGGAGAAAAAAATGAAAAGACTTTATAAATATGATGAGTGGGATTTTTAAATAATTTTATGATTAAAGCTTGTATGCAACAACACTCACGTAGCCCTGAGTATTGTCCACATAAGTGTCCCCATGAAAATTGCAGAGACTCTAACTGATTTGGGTTGTCATATTCTGATGTTTCTTATACACAAGAGCGTTTGACGCATCGAATTTAAATTTAATAAACATCTGTCAATAGATAGGGAGAGGAAAAATAACTGGACTGTAGCTCTTCTGTATGTGTCAGTTTGTGTGTATATATTTGAGGTTGCAAGGTTGAGATTGTCCCCCTCCTCTCCCGATGAAAGCAGAGAGGAAGTGTGCTTATTGAAGATGCATTCACTGATGTCTTATATGAACATTTCCTCTGGATAATAGCCTGATAGCAGCTGTCATTTAGTATGAATATAAAATCCAATACTGTATTCTAATGCTGGGCCTTGTTCCTCCTCTTCTTGGTTTAGTATGACACGGTGCGGGCTATTTCTGCAGACTGCCTGTAGAAAGCACCAAATCCAGATGGTGCATGTTCCTCTGCCCTCCTTTTGGCATGTTGACCTGCCTGGAGGTCAAATCCAAAAACTTGCAGAATGAAGAGCATAGTCTCATGCTGCAACATGGAATTGAGCATCTGTTTTTTGCTTAATCATTTTGCCAAATAAACCAAGATTTGAGTTATGAATTGATCTGGAGTCTCCTGTGTATTCATCTAAATAACTAATTATGTTGTTAAATCTCTACTGTGTATTGAATTCTGTTGAATCACAGTAAATCACCAGCTCTGATAAGTACATATGCCGTAGCCAGCATGCTACGGACGTCTGGGAACTCAAAGTCATAGCTGTCTGGGTTTGTTTATTACAGCAGTCATTGCAAACATTTGCATAGAGATAGATGAAATGTCTCTCTGTGATTGTGCAAATGAGAATTTGTTTGTAATTGTCTTGGATTTTTTATACTGCTGGATTGAACGTCGCAAGAATAAACAATATTAGACAAATCGCCTCGTTCTGAGTGTTTCAGGGATGGTATAATTCCGAACACTCGCAAGGACACCCAAAGACTGCCCAAATGGAAAAAGTACAGAGCATGATTCTCTCTGCCCCCTCCTCATGTTTACAGCAGCATTCTCTGTCAGACCCAGGAGGAGAAGCTCCAAATGGTTTTTGTGGAGTTCTTCTGGGATTGGCCTGCTGCATTGTTGGCTTGGTGTGACATTCCTCTTGGGGTGGTTGGTGTTCTGAGTGGCACTGGAGACACACGGGAGTGTGATCAGTAGGGAGAATCAGTTCCTGAGTCGAGCTGAACACGGCAGATGGCGAGGCACTGAGCATGGCACCAGGAGGGAGCACAGGATGGCGGGCATGCACATCCCCCTACACGCGTGGTAGATGGGGGACTGTGTCCGGCAATCCATGATGCCAGAACTCAGGAGTCACCTCTTCAGGGCATAATATGGAATACCAAGCCGGAGCATGACCAGGGAATGTTCAAGAAGTACAGGCAAATGCGGGGTACTGCAAAAGCCCACAAGCATGAGGATGCTGTGTCGTTACCAAGGCAATATGCCGGCAAATTTGAAGGAATCAGCCATTCAGCCGCATTTTGAATATATGGATCATGATGTATGAATCTGCATTCTGTTTGTGTCTGTATACATTTTGGCTTTATGATATAAATCATATAGTGTGAGACACATAGTTTGCCAAAGGTATACTCTGAGTCAAGCTTTGTGCAGTTTATTGTTTCAGGGTGAACAATCCGGTCTTTTCTGCAACGGCCTCTGCAATAAAATACCAAGTACATCCTGTCAGACCACAGGTTTAGAACTGCATTTAAGATGTAATTCAGAACAACCAGCCTTCTGAGATGGTGGGATTTTTTTTCTTCTTTTTCTGGCTATGGTGTGAGACACAAAAGCTCAAACTGTCCTTAAGCTTTCATTGACATCTGTGGTTTATTGGCAACCCCGAGCAACACCACACATATGGTCAATGGGCGTAGAAGTTAAATTTTTAAAGATATTCAGAGAATGGATGAAATGCTTCAGCAGCCCTGTCTCAAAGATGTGGGAGGGTTTCTAGCCAACACACAAACCACTTCCTCCTGTGGGGAACAAGGCGACGGGTGTAAATCAGAGGGAGAAGTCGATGCGATAAATCGGGTAAAGTGATGCTGCTTTCACTTGCAAATTGTGCTTTTGTAAAAGGCCATCCACTGTTGAAGACCGAAGCTACCAGCAAAAACAGATGCGCTTTCTACTGAAGGGCAGATTTACTTCATCATTGTAAGCACTCCAAAACAAATATCTAATTTCAAAGCACAAGTGTGAGGTGGGGGGGTGATTTCTGTGCAGAATGCCATTAGCTATGTGAGCCAAGTTATAAGAGAAGCCAGGACTGTGAAGCAGTGTGGTAAAGGATGGTAGGTCGATGAAACGGTTTCTCTCCATTGTCGGATCAAAAAATTACCTTCATTTGGGTGGACTCAATATCAGGGAATGACTAATCTCAGTACAGGTCATTTCATTTTAATTTGCACGAATGTGCATGTGGTATTTGTGGAAATGTATTTCTGGGTTAAGGGGCTGGTATTAGACACCACCTGAGGTGTGTTTGGCATGTCTCGCGCCCAGTTTGCTTATCATCTACACAAAATTTAGTGTCAGCAGTCACCTGGCAAGAGGGCCACTACAGCTATATGTGTGAATTACCCACAAACACCTGGTGCGGAGAACAAGTTCTTTCTGCTTTTACTAGATTTAACAGAACCGACATTTCCGGAGCATCCGTAGTGTTTGATGATGGATGAAAATACTTTGACCCCTCGTATGAAATTAGGGCTGGACCCTTCTGTCACCTTTGGCTCCTGTTGCTAGAGAGGTAATAGAGATCGCAGTGAATCCTGTCAGACTCCAGTGCACCAAATATTACTTTTTAATTGGGGAAATTAACAACAGACTCAAAAGCTCATCAGTTGCAATGAGAACAAATGGGAGGTTACCTAAAGAAATTGGTGCCAGTTAATGAATTTTCCTGTTATCTGGTGTTCGTCATCATTAGTCACACACTCTCCACTCCCGACACCATAGAAGTAGTTGTTTGTTTAAATGGCCTGCTGGCTGATTAATTACTTCCCATGGACGGCGCCGCCAGTTCTCCATTGGCATGCCGGCATCCCGAGCAGACAAGCATGATGTAGTCCCCAAGATCTGATCTCCTGGGTTGGCACGGTGTGCTGGAGTTGCCTCACTACTGCCTCCTGATGGAGCCTAGTCAGATCCTACTATATTAAGGTTGGCGGTTGGAGCATTGTCAGTTTAGCCGCGGCCATCATGTTCCAGCTGTAGGGTCGTAGCTCCATGCAAGAAGCCCTTTCCACTCCTGCGTGTCTCCAGCCATAGAACCATACAAAAGGTGAAGGGATGTGTTTTAACATCTGTGCTGACTCCCGTGTTGCAACTGTGTTGCAGCATGCTGCCAAAACGTTTCTCTTGGGCTCCTCTTTTTTTTTTTCAGCATTTAACTATTCTCCTTCTGTTCTAGTGCTTGACCAGTTCCTTTCTTTTGAAGACTAAATAGCCTTGTTACATAGTTCTATAAATAGACCTTAGCCATGAATCTCCTGTGTTTTTCAAGGCTTTTCCAGAGGCCTGGTGTTATTGTGACATTGATGTAATATAATGTGAGAGTCAGTTAAAGAAATAGGCCTACATCATTAATGAGGTCTGGTGTTTTTAGGGTGAGAACGGCAGGCATGTAGGTGTCATGGCTGGACAGGTAGCTTGCAGCGTGTTATGAGGAGGCTCTCGGTTTTTCTGAAGGAATTAAGACACCAGAACCCCGACTGCATTTGCATGTGTACAGTAAGGCAGTGTCGATGCGACAGTGTCTTCCATTGCAAAGCCAGAGACGTGCCTTGCAGCCCTCTTTGTGTCCTGACATTGCACTCTCATGACTGCAAGCTAAGTCAGCATGCATGTCTGGTCCATCCAGCTCTACGGCATTGTTGCAGTTTATCCAATTCCTTTACCCAGCAGCGGAGGCAGAGATAAAGTGGTTTCAAATATGGCATGTCATTGAAATGTGGGCATTCCACTCTCTACGCTTTTCTGACCCTACACCGGGATGCTCACTCTCTCCAGAAATGACGTTTCCACGGACGCACAGCCCACCTCATGCTGAAACACTGATGCCCTCACACCCCACAAATTGAAATTGCGGCCTATGTCTATGCAACCCTGCCTGCCTGCCTGCCTGCTTCTTTTTTTGTAGTGTAAGCATATGTGTGACAGAATATTTGAATGATATTCTTAACTGACTCCAGGTTGTCATATTTATCTTTATAATTTCCTGTCTGTATTCTACTCATCTTGTCTGTAGAATATTCTTAACCTCTTTTCTCTGACAAAGTGTCTCTTCCAATTATGTCCTACTCGCCAGTGAAATTACATGGAGTTGCTGTGTTCTCCTTCCTCCCCAGTTATGAAATTAGACGTTTCATATGAAAAATCTTTCACCGTTTTTATGCCACACCCTATTAGCAATATTTCTGTTTTGATCATAAATTTCCCAGGTTCCCTTTACCCAGTTGCTGCTCCTGTGTTCTCGATATGACTCTGTATCGTTTTAGTTTTTTTGTGGACATGTACATGACCTTTAAATTACTATCCCTCTTTTGCTTTTCTGAGTCAGGGGGAAAAAGTACAGTCACCTCCACGCGAGACACTATTTCTCAAGGATGTCTGAAATGTGCAGTACTTGACAGGCCACCGATGAAATGCACGCCATACTGGAATGACATCATCTTCCCATTTTAGTAGGCATTCTGGCAGCTGCATTTTAAACATATTTAAGTATTTTCAGTAATGCATTTCAGGAGCGTGTTAGTTATGTGCTGCAGTAATCAAACTATGATGTAGTAAAGGCATCGTTAAGTTGCCCTACATTTCGAAAAGACAGATTGAGGGTATTTTTAAGATGCAAAAATTCTATCCTTGAAATATTTTAATTGAACTGTCAAAGAGGAAATCAGGTTCTGTGACAGCTACTGTGTTTTCTGTCTGGCTGTGCTACCAATTGACTGTCAAAGTTCATCCCACACGTTTGCTATTCCTTCTCAGAGTGGGAAAAATTCTGAAGAGAAAAAGTTTAGAAAGTTAGAAGTCATACATGGTTTTGTTTTTTTTTTTTTGTTACTCATGCAATTATTGGGAGGAAGCAGTGGTTCCTCCAATTTATCAAGACAGAAAGCTACTGTATGGTTTGCACAGTCCATGCTGTGTAATGTGCAAAAATGCATCAGACTGTGTTAGCATATTAGCATAGTCAAGTCATGCTGAAGAGGGAATTTCATGTGCACTAGTAATTTTTGGAGACATTATGAATTATCTATAATAGATCCCTGTTATTTATGGAACTACTCACTGCTCTTCCACTCATTGCTCCTAATGTGTTTAATGATTATTGTGAACCTTTTATAATTCCTCAGCTTGTTTCGTGGTTCTTCATTCATCTTGAAAGGAGGCACATTAAAGATGTGTCAGTTTGATGTATTGGCATTTATAAATTAATGGCGTTAAAAGGGAAAAAAAAAAAAACAATTCACTCACTTTAATGATCCATGTTTTAACTTTGTCTGTTGGTGCGAACAAGTTATGTGTGTGTGGGACCTCCTAGATGAGCATTTTAGACATGGGTAATGTCTACCCCCAGTTTAAGCATAGAAGTATTACTGTGGCTTCTATGGAAATGTCAGAGGCCTCATTCAGCAGAGCATAGACATTGCTTATGATGCCATTCACCCTCTGAGTCTTAACATTAAGATGGTGACAGTCTTACTGTGGGCATGTATCTCCTGTAGGGGGCCACATTGTTAGCAAGGCTATTTTACCTTTTAGTAGCTTTGCCTTGCTAGTCTGATGTTTGTGCCTGGCTTAGTTATTTTTCCAGGAGACCACACTGCTTCTTAACTTGATCTGAGGTGAACAGTGGTCAGTGATATGGTGTTTCAACCTGCATCTGTATGTGTGTAAAGCTTTAATTCAACAGATCATAGCTTCAAAATGTAGGAATGGCGCAACAGTGCTACATTGTCAATCTTCAGATGTGGTTGAGGTTTAGATCACGATTCCCCTCACCAGTAACCCTGACCTCTATCTCCCCTCAGACCCCAGTCTCGTGTTTGTCTCCGCCCACAGTACCCGACTGAGCAGCAGCTCTCCTGCCTGCTTATCACTCTCCTTGCACACCACCAAAGCTCGAGAGGGGAAAGGCAGAACTCGCAGATATACCTAGCCTTAGCTCTGCAGTTCCTTCCTTGATTGATGGGCACCAATAAGGAAGAGACTGCTTTCATGACGGGGAGGGAAGAGTAGAGAGGAAGGCTTTGATTGGCTGTTCTCTGGTGGCCCGGCTGACAGGTTACATTCCGACAATGTACAGACAGTTCTACTGTAGGGCACTGAAGGGTTGAAAAAGGCAGAGCATTGCTACCTTGTGACTGCACGCTTCAACATGACATAGCGTGACTCTGACCGTATCAAGGAATGCAGGCAATCCCTACTTTTTTTTAGGTTCCGTATCCGCAGATGAATGATACATCTTAATTATCACTATGTTTGGCATTTTCAAGTGAGCTAAAAATATGTTATGCTGGGTTGGGTATGACTTGAGTAGCACCCCCAGGCAAAATATTCAGAAGCTAAGTGAGTCGCTTTCATGCTCAAGACAACGCACTGGGGCTCACGGTGTTGATCTGCTCCTCTTTGTGGTTCCGTTGGACAGGCTTCCTCCATACCCAGCCATACGTGCTGTTGAGAATGAGCAAACATAAATGAAGCCCGCTTTCTCTTAGGTCTTGTTGGCACGGGTGTCGTTGGAACCGCACACAAGCAATCTTTTGCATTGCGAAACGTCTGCCTCCCACCAGACTACCAGAGTTCCGGTGCAATTGTGCCACCAGGGAAAGGCTGAGGTCACGGTGTGAGATGCAGAGCAGCACAACACGTCGATCGGTTAAAAAAAAAAAGGCTCTGGATTGTGTGCTGCGCCCTGAGCCGCAACACTGCATGTAGGAGTGGCCGCGGGCTCTCCACATGACGTTGGGTTACTTTGGCTGAAATCACAGCTGGGGTTTGCTGAGGTCTGTGATCAGGAAGGGTGATCGCTTGTAAGCTTACAACGCTGAGAAACGCTGCGCTACTCATTGCTGTGCAAGGATCACCAGGAAGAATAGAAAAATCCACAACGATTACTGTAATTTTCCTCAGTAATCAGGGTTCTATGTAATACAACCGGATTGGGTTAGCTTACTGTTCATTCTGCTCTAATTCAAAGTAAATTGTGGATGATCCTATTTAACAGAGCTTCCATTATGGCGTGGTGTTGGCCTGAGAGCCACTGGCGTTTTTCTACAAACTTTGTGTAGGAAGCCAGCCACCTGGACGGTCGAGCTTCCCTGCATATTGTGGGCCTCCAGGGTCTGATGGATGAAGCTCTGTACTGAGAATGTGAACCATAAAAACAAACAAAACATTAACTTTAATGAAACCACTGAATGCTGAGACAAATGATCTTTGTGTGTATATGCATACATGTTTCAGTATTCTGTGTGTGTGTGTGTGTGTGTGTGTGTGTGTGTGTGTGTGTGTGTGTATGGTGTATGAAAGACTCCCACTGCTAGTTTGTGTTTACCATACTCTTACCCCCGATGAGTTCTACTGGTTCTGCTGCTGACAGTCTCTGCTCCCTTGGTGATGAATGATGTTCTGCAAGGAGATTTCCTTTGAAGGATCCTCACAGTTTGGCCATGAGTTGTCAGTCAATATCTGCTCATACAGAGCTGTGGGTTGAGTCACATAAGCAATATAACCACGTCATTCTTCATGATTAGAATGAAATCTTATCTGTTGTTTACCCAAACGGAATCAAGCTTCATAAACATGGTCGGAGCATAATGAGCAGGTACTGAATGGATGAATGGATACTTATTGGGCAGGGTCTCATGAGACCCCACTGTAGAAGCAGACAGCTGCTGCTGAACATGAACTATGTGGGTTGGTGTGGCTGTAGATATTGGAATGATTGCGGAACGAACTGAAGTGACTTTTGTACTGGCCTGACCTGAAAACATGGCCTCTAGCACAAGCAACTGTCAGAGGTACTTAAAGTCAGTAGCTGTCATCACTGTGGGTGGCTATTACTGAAGGTTCCTAGAAAGACTTATTAGTTTACTATTTTCTTATGGCCTAAAAATTCTCCATGATTCTCCTGTGGGCCTGTTCTTAAAAAAAAAATAGCTAATGCTCTGCCTGTCTCTAGCACCCCCTTGCTATCCCACTCAGATAAGCTCCTTGTGGGAGGGGCTTTTTTTAAAAACGTCTAAGAAAGAAGGGCACCACTGTAGCGTAACTTCCAGCAATGGTCAGCAGATTACATGGACTGTGCTTCTCGGATTTGTCACTCTTCCGGGTTGCATATTTGCTATCGATTGTGTAGAATATGAGTTTGGCACTGAGATGAGGGAGAGAGGACGTCGTTCTAAGTGCCTTAATGGCCATTAGTCCTGGGGGATTGATGCAAAAAATTTTCAAACGACATCCTAAGGTCTTGCCACCTCCCTCAGTCTTTCTCTTATGGTCAATGTACCTCCCTTTGAACTTAACATCTCTAATTGGGCCTTTTACCCAGCCTGCACTAGCTGAGTCCCTTTCATTGAAGCAGTTCCCAAGATTTTTCATTTTTAATGTGGGTTGAATCATATCATGCAGAAAAGTTAGATTAACGCACATGCAGAAAACGCCGGCCCCTAGTTTGGGAACTACTGCATTTTAGTGATCTAGTGATTTCTGTCAAAGTTACTTATTTTGTTTTTAGGTTTA
This sequence comes from Gymnarchus niloticus, assembly GCA_009936485.2. Classification (NCBI taxonomy): domain Eukaryota; kingdom Metazoa; phylum Chordata; class Actinopteri; order Osteoglossiformes; family Gymnarchidae; genus Gymnarchus; species Gymnarchus niloticus. The sequence continues at coordinate 2,839,603 of JAACJT020000002.1, read as the reverse complement.
GACTCTGATAATGTATAGATCTATAATGCATAACAGTGCAAAGATGAAAAACCTTTAGAATTTATGGTTCTGTTTATGCTTTACGCTTCATTGCATTCACATGGAAGGATCAGTAGGTCACTTTTGAGATGAATTTGCTGCTGGTTAGAGCACGTTAGAAGACAAGGTTCTTTGCAAGCAAGGTCATTATTTTAAGAAACCCAAAAAACACCTTAGTTGAATAAAAAGGCATGTTGGGGGGAAGAAGGGCTGATTATTTTTTAAAACATGGCGGTTTGGGTTCCATCTCCTGCATCTCGCCTTGGGACTCCAGTGTGCGTTCGTGTGTTTTTGTTGGGTAACATTTCTCATTTAAGAGCGGGAGCTCTCCCCAGACAGTGGTACCTCACATAAGATTGGGCGGCTTATTTGTCGTTCCTGAGAAGGAAGTGAGAGGAAATCTCCGATACAAGGTCCAGTAAACTTTTGTGACAAACGAGCTTATTGTGCACTGGAGGGTAAAGGGTGTGAACTAGCAGGCAGTTTTTGCCAAAGAAAGGTGACAATTTGTTCTTTGGGATCCAGCTGCAAACTGTTCACATGCCAGTCACATCTGCCACTTGTCCGGTTCCCTCTCGCTTACCTGGATGTGTTTTTCTGGTTTGCCACTCAGCTAGATTCCACTTACCTCATGTCAGCTGTTACGGATGTAGACAGCCATTGGCACAAAGATAATTGTCTTTCACTGTTCGAGAAATAATAAGGGTTTTGGTCAAAACAAATTATTTGGGCTCAAATATAGACAAAAGAAACATTTAGAAAATTACTAACCGGAGGCCATGAGCCAAACATGAACGCGCCATCAGCCTTCATTAGTCATGTAATCTCGAGTACTTAAGTATTTAGCTGCATGGTCAAGTGTAGCTCTAAGGAATTTGCAAATTTCATCTGGTTTCTTTCCATAAAATTTACAGAACAACACTGTTCTTTAAGTACTGTCTGTTCCTGAGAAGGTTAGGATTGTCGATAGAACATGCTGGCTTTATCTCACATGTTACAGCAGAGCACAGTGAAATTACCCCACACAGAAACTGATGCTGGCCCCCGTATGTTTTATTCAAGCCAATAATGCTGTGTCAGTGTCATCAACCTGGCAACCTTGCAAATTCATAATCCTCCTCCCTTTAGACTTTCAGCAGGCGCTGTGTAGAAAGCCAGCTTCAAGACTGCACCGCTCACCATGCCCCTTTGGAAACCAAGAGCAAAGCTGCCTTAGACACCATGAATCATGTAATCTCCCTGCACATCTCACTGAGCCTTATCTCAAAGGTGTTTCACTCCACATGCTTTGTATGCTCCCCCTGCAAGCCTCATTGGCAGAAATAGAAGGTACAGAGTCTGCCGGCAGAAATGTGTTTAACATTCGTTGCCTGTGAATGGTACAATAATGGAAGGTGGTGGTTCAGTTTTTGAAGCAGCTCCAGTGAAGTGTGGCTTTGAATGTGCCGGAACTTTGTCATTTGCATGCAATGGACAAGGCCTTGTTCAAGAACCATATTAGTTAGAAAGGACTTGTGGATGTCATTTGTACTACACATGGTCCGCCGCAATGCCTGTCATGAGCATGTCATTTGGCAATCGATACGTCTATGTGTGCCCCAGCTGAGTGGTTTCTAGACTTAGAGAAAGCTGAGGGAGGAAAAACATTCTCTGCATGACTATCTGTAGGTCAGACTGAGGAGGAAATGCTGTCTCTGCTGCATGAGGCAATAGTGCCTGTGCCTGTGTCATCTCTAGGCCTCTCTCAACGTGGGTCTTGACTGGAGTATATGCATCTAGGCCTCTGTGTCACGGTGTTGAAGTATTTCCCAAGCTAGGCGATGTCATTCTTCAATCCGACTGCTGCCCAAGGTCGGAGCCATTGCCGTGAATTTGCATGATGAATGGCAATAGTCTGTCTGGTCGTCATTCATAATTCCTCTCATTTTCAGTTGTTAGTCTGTCAATATTCTGCTTTCTAGAATTATAATGAATTTTTTTAATCTCTTATAGATACTGTGATAGCTCATCTGGCTGGTCAATTTATTTGGCAGAGTAGCCACTTGTAATTTGGCAAACATCATTTATAAAAAAAAAAATGCTGAAAAATGCATCGTTGTACAAATAAAAATGTAATGCAAAACTGAAATTTAATTCGGAGGCTCATTTAGTAAATATGGTACTTGTTGCATACCTTACTGTTTTGTTTACTTCTCTGCTGTCCATCTCATGTCCCATATTTATTACCTGTTGTTATGTCCTAATTGCTATTTTGTTTATTGTCGTGTGTCTTTAATAGTAGCAAGTTGTACCAACAAAAATGTCCACTGGCCTTGGTTGTTTGGCAGTAGAGATTCTGATTTTTAAATGTTGGTCACACCTAAAAGATATTTCACAGATTTCAGAGGCATGAAATGCAGAATTGATTGGCAGCTAGTTCTGTGTCATGTTTCAGGCTTACGAGTGATTAGCCCTTAGCGGCCCACTGCCCAGTCTGTTATTCAGCATAGGAGTAAACATATATGGTATAGTGCAACTGGTAATGTTGAAATGAACTATTGGAGGGACAAATGAGGCTTCATAACCCTTAGTCAGTGGGAGTATCCCTATCTAACCAATCAATGCTGGTGCTAAATGAGGATTCATAACCCATAGTGGGTGAGAGTATCCCTATCTAACCAATCAATGCTTGTGACTGCAGGTGTAAATCTAGCAGACTAACGCAGTGAGCCACATTCATTCTGGTATCAACTAAACATTAAAGATTTCTTCTGGGTGCTGTGATATTTTTTTTTTCTCTTGTATATTAAAATGTTTTTTGCTGCCTGCTGATGCATTAGCATGGCATTACAACACAGGAGAATCGCTTGGCTTGGAAAAGGCATGTGGAATCGGTTTTATATTACTTTAAGACGCGAAGCTGATGCTATTGTGATTTAGGATGCATGTGGAGTTGACCCGTGAATGCATGCTGACTGATTATGTTGAACTAAGATGATGTTCCAGCATACCCATCCACACATACAGTATCTACAGTCAATTTGTTTCTCCCATTTTACAAATTTAAACTGTTCTTCTTACTGGCTGGCAATCCTGTCTTGTCCATTGCAAAGTGTCACGTGTCGATCATGCACGATGCACATTCTGGATCTGGGTACTGCTCATTGACTGGCATGAAGGTGCAGGAGGAATTGCTCTTGATTCCGCCCTGCTCTGGTGCAGTGTCTAGCCCTGGTTACTCCTCAGAAACATTTACTGTCATAAGAAAACAAACACCCATGATTTACATGCATTTCAGGCCACTTGTATAAGGTGCAGCTATGTGCAATGTGCTGGAATAAATATTTCTTGTAAGCACAAAACTCTTCATATGCTTCTTTGGTTTTCAAGGCTATTACAGGTATATTTTTTCCCCAGTTGTAATAAACGTTCACTGTTTTCTGTGGAATGTCGTGCATACACATTTAGATAAATGGACTTTGTGATCTTTCTTTTTATTTTGAATGTAGTCTGGCCCTTTAACATTTGCAAAATGCTGCCAGTTTTCTCATTAATGTCATATACAGTGAATGCTGCTTTCTGTAAGGAAATAATGGGTCATTAGTAATTACTAAATACTGCTGGTTACTGTCTGTTTTATTACATGGATGCTACCTGTGTCTGTCCTTTTTTATACAGGCATGGTAATGAAAGAGTTATGTGTGATGTTAAGAACATTGATTAACATTTGTTTTGTGAAGCTATGGGATATAGGGTGAGATTTTTAGGAAATGATACGTGTAACGTATTAAATATCCTGCAAAATATTAATCTGGTTTATTTGTAATGCTATTCAGCATTTCAATGAAGTATTATGCAATGAATGGCAAAATGTGATTCAGTCTAGACAGGCATTTAACTTGGAGTGTTTTGGGGTATAATGACCATAGCAGTTATGACACCTGGTAATGAAAATCCCATCGTTGATTTAAGACACCTGTTTCTAGTTTTTCTGCACTAGGTTTGTCATCTGTATGTGCTTAGATGTCCCCATCTGTCTGTGCCCAAATATACCTTATCCATCTGTGTTCATATGCTGAACCTACACTACCAGTCAAAACTTTTTGCACACACTAAGATTTTATACATCTTCAATGTTACTCACATAGTTTTCACAAAAAAATTCTAGACACTCAATAGTGTATATGTAAATGTTGTAATTTGTCTTTGCAAACCACAAAGTTCAACTCCAGCCCAAAGGAGGTTTATGAATACTGTAACATAATAAACGTAATAAACCGTAATAACCATAAACCATGCCCCGGAAGTGTTGGAATGAACTTAGAGCAATATTTAATGTCCCTTGAAAGAATTCCTGGAATTTGCTCTATTGCTGCAGCTGCTAGAGGAGGCTACTTTGATGAACCAAAGATATGACCAGCCTTCTCGCCAATAAAGGATATAAATTTAAAGGACGTTGAACCTGAGTATCTTATTTTTTAGCAATGAATATTGAGTGTCTAGAATTTCTTTGTGAAAGTTATGTGAGTAACATTGATAATGTAGAAAATCTTAGTGTGTGTAAAAATTTTTGACTGGTAGTATACCTGTACGCCTCCGTTTGTCTGTGCATGTATGTTCCCAGTTGTGGTCACATTCCTTGGCTGTCTTTCCTAGCCTATCAGAACTCAGGCTCCTCCCCTCGAATATTCTTGTGTGTTTTCGCCTCTCGCTCTTTAAAGGGCCACCCTCCAGTCTGTAAACCTCATTACTTGCGTGCGTCTCGCTTCTTAAAACTAAGATGATAATCAGGCCTAAGTACGGGGTGATGGTGCTTACTAATCAGAGGCCAATTTAAGAGTCATTACCAGAAAAGGCAGCAAGACAGCGGGGAGATAATAGTGTCGGCGTACTCCGACCAGCTACACCACAGCTAAAAGGATCCACATGCACCACTTCCAAGGAATAAACAGGCACTTCATGGACGATGGGCCAGCCACTCCACAATTCATTCTGTGCATGTTAAATACATGAAGTGTTTCGCTTCTATGGAAGACTCTCATGGAAATGGCAAGCGTGGATCCCACTCCACGACATTATTGTATTTGCATGTGTCCAGCACCAAGTGAACCACTCTTGGCTATAAATGGGCCTGAGTACGGTCATATGAATTTTTATAATAATTTAAAGTGGTGGGATCACTGCAAGACTGGAAAACGATGTGCCATACAGTGGGAACTGTCACTAATAAACCAACTAAGGAATGATCTTCATGCACAATAAGATCTGTATTCAGATATTACTGACTAAAATGGGTACTAGCCTAAATTAATGTGGTACAATATCTAATCGTGTGTGGCTTGGTGTGTGAAATGATACTTTATGCAAATTTACCTTTTATTTATTCTACCAAAGAGAGAGTGGGTTAATATTAGAGTTGATGCTTTGGCATTGCAGCGTCTTGGCTCTGGCGAGGTCATTAATGCAGTTTTGGTGAAGGATCTGGGTGTTTTTGCTGCGTGTGCATCGAAGTGGTGTTGTGCCCCCCGCAGGAGTGGTCTGTCTCCCTGCAGTCTGCCCTCCTTAATTTTTTTTTTTAATGATGTGGGTCACTGGGAATCGTGATCGGCAACTTAAACCCAACATGGTGGCTTGGAAGGGTGAAGGTTACCTCGCTGTGGACCATCTGATGAAACCTTCAGTCAGTCTCTTTAGAGAGTCATTAGTGACTCTTACTATAAGTTTGATGGTGTTCATAGTGATTGATTTAATCAAGCATCCAAACTAATAATGAGCCCAATCATTAGTGTCTGTAATTGGTTAATAATTAAAAAATTGTCAAGCTGTGAAGCTCATATTGAGTCTCTTTTGAGAAAGGCTCTTATTGCCAGCTGCCATTTTCTCAGAATCCATGGATCTAAATCAAATGAAGCCGATGTGAAGGCCTGGAAGGAAAAAGCACACCTGTTATAGTCACATTTCATAGAATCGGGAAGAGCAATCAGAGCAAATTGACACTTCTTTAGTTGGAGGACAGTAGGAAATGAAGAAATGTGAATATGAAATGGGGCGATACAAAGGAGGGGAAAACAGGGGAAACTCAGGAGTACAGTGGGCTAACTGAAGAGAAGGGAGAAGAAATGGAACATTCAGGGGTTATGACATGAGGCAGAGGTGTACATGGTGGGGGGTCTCTGCCCAGGATGATGACACGCCCTGAGGCAGAGCTGTACATGTTGAGGGTCTCTCCCTGGGATGATGACGCCCTGAGGTAGAGCTTTATATGTTGAGGGTCTCTCCCTGGGATGATGACACGCCCTGAGGCAGAACTGTACATGTTGAGGGTCTCTCCCTGGGATG
>JAACJT020000002.1:2800490-2824731 GCA_009936485.2 Gymnarchus niloticus | reverse complement strand
GATGGATGGATGGATGGATGGATGGATGGATGGATGGATGGATGGATGGATGGATGGATGGATGGATGGATGGAAAATTTTAAAAACGATTTGCTAAATTAACTAATGACCTTAACTGTGGATTCACAGTCATTGCATCCATTCATGAAATTGATGAAAGTATTTGGTCACTATAATCTTTACTTCTCTAGTAATGTTGCCAAACCACTGATTTTGATTCAGGTCTTAGTACGTTGTTTTAAATCGGAAAATAAAAAGAAACTATGTACAGAAAATTGACATGTAATATTTGGTAGCTGAGCATTCGATCATAATAGTTGCAATCAAGCTGTTCCTATAGCAATGTGTGAGCTTTCCGCTCCTCTGTGCTGGATGTTTGACCCATTATTTTTGTGCAGACTGCACTATTTCTCCCAAATTTAAATTGCACCTTCTCCCAATTGCTCTTTTCAGATCTCTCCACAGGTTTTAAATGGGATTTGGATCAGGTCTCATTGCTGGCTAATTCATAAGAGTCTAGCATATTGCTTTCAAACATTCCTTGATACATTTTGAAATGTATTTAGGCTCATTGTCATTCGGGAAGACAGGTGACCTTTGACAGAGACCCAGTATACTGAAAAACTCCAAAGTGCCTTGATATTCGCCTGATTTTCTGATATCTCACACACGTTCAAAGGGCCCGGTGCCAGAGGCAGCAAAGCAACCTCAAAACATCACTGAACGTTCTCCATGTTTGACTGCAGGGAAAGCCATCCCTTCTTTGAAGGTCTCATTTTCTTTTCTGTAAAGATAGAGATGGCGTGCGTTACTAAGAAGCTACAATTTGGGCTCATCTCCCCAGAAGGTCTTCACGTGTTCAGGTATGTTTTCTCAAATTGTGGTCAGACTGTCCTATGCCTGTCTCTGCAGTGGGGTCCTCCCAAGTATTTGACATTATGACCCTGTTTCACTGAGTTGGCGAAGGATGGTGCAAGTTGAAACTGTTGTATGTTGTGTCTGAAGGTCAGCTTGAATCTCTGTGGAAATTTATCATGGTGCTTTCTCCACAATTCAAACAATTCTTAGTAGCAGTCATTCATAAAATTTTCTCTAGTGGCCACATCCGGGGATAGCAGTTAGGGTATCATGGGCATTAAACTTCTCATAAGAATACAGATGGTGGAAATGGGAACACCAAGGTTTATGGAGATTGACTTGTATCCCTGAGATTCTCCATACCTGCCTACAATCTTGTGTCTGACCTCCACAGATAATTGTTTGGCTTGCTTTCTTTCCTATACACAATGGAAATGAATAGGACTCGATATTCAGACTGGCTGAATAAGTGAAATTTACACTGCAGGCACCTCCAGCTCACCACAAACAAGGTCTGTCCTCAAATAATTACCTGCTTAAAATCTAAGAAATTCTACCAGGTGCCAGATTGCCCTGGCCATTTTAGTGTTTCGTGTGTAATGGGCCTAGAACTTTTGTCTTTTACATTTGTACTTAATTATGATCACTTTATAGAGATTTGTTTTCAGTCTGACATTAGAGAATCTTTTTATGTTGATAAGTGTCAAAAGGCCTTTTTAAATCTACTGTTAATCAATGATGTAAAAGAATAAAACATGATAAAATCCAAGGGGGGAGTGAATACTTTTTAATAGGCACTGTAAATTTTAACAGTTTTATGGAAGAAATTAATTATTTGACGAATGTGCATTAGCTGCAACTATGTTTTAAACTATTCATAGACTTATGAACTGCTGTACTGTATATGCCAAAATGTGGCTCCTGACCCAACACAAAGCTTCCAGTAAGCCCTACAAAAACATCTGAAAGGGGAATTTCATGAACATTGTTCATGGAGCCAAGCTGGGTCGTAGTCCATTTGATTAGTGACTAATGAAATTTAGTTAAACCCACCTGTCATAGAGCAGGAGGGACAGAAAGTAAAGAGAGGGAAATAAGAAAGAATATCAGAGGTTAAGGGATAGCGATAATGAGACATTGTACATGGTGACAGAGAAAGGGATAGATTGAGGAAAAACAGAAGGAGGACTGACAAACGGAGATGAGAAATCATGAGAGAATGAATGAAACCACAGCTAGGTGCTTGGTAGCAGTTTGGAAAATAAGGAATGAAACCACAGCTAGGTGCTTGGTAGCAGTCTGGGACATAAGGAATGAAACCACAGCTAGGTGCTTGGTAGCAGTCTGGAAAATAAGGAATGAAACCACAGCTAGGTACTTGGTAGCAGTCTGGGACATACACTCAAATAGCATACACTTCCTTGTCATGATATCCTCAATGCAGTAAATTGTGCACACACTCACTCTCTCACTCTGTGTAAACTATAAAATCAAAATCTATACCAAATGGCCTATTTACAAAAAACAAACAGCAAAATTTCCATAACAAACAAGTAATGAAATATATTTTGAAGATGCAAAAGCTGTAAGAGAGTCAATCACGAGTACAGGGAGCCTGCTGAAAGTGAAGGTCAGCACAGGTCTGAACATTGGTTATTGGAAAAACAACAATATGTTCAGAGAATTCACTTCAAACTCACATGAGCTTGAGGAAAACCTCTCGTGATCCCTAGTATCTCTGCAAAAGCTTAAGAACAAAAATGAAACCCCTTAAGTCCTGTAAAGCTTGAGGTGCTGACGGATTAAACTGAGGAATATGGGGTGAGCAAACAGCAGAATAGACCTACAGCAGGTCACAATACAGTATTTCAATTTAGCGATCACCGGTGGGTGGAGCGTGGAAGCAGCATTTCAGAATGGAGGCCAATTCAATCCCAGTATCTGCCAAAGGCCACATACTAATCTCCCGTAATGATCTCAGGGCCTTCAGTTCAGTGCATAAAGTCATTTCAGCATTCTACCAAAGTAAGACATTTTGTCATAATTTCCAAAAAAAAAATCTAACATTTTTTTCTACATGCCCTAATTTAGCAAGCAGGGCCACAAGTGTAAAATGTCAACCAGTTAATCAAGACTCACGTGCACCTTACTTTTTTCCACCAAAAGAATCATGGTTAGCACCGTGGTTTCACATGTCCAGAGCTGAGGGTTCGAATCCCACCTCTGCTCCCTGTGTGGAGTTTGCATGTTCACCCCGTGTTTTGTCAGTTTCCTCTGGGCATACTATTTTCTTTCCACAGTCTAGGTGCCTGTAGTAATGTTAGGCTACTTAGTGTCTCTAAATTGCCTTTGTGTTCTAAGATGGATCGGCATCTTTTCCCAGATGTACTGTACCTTGACCTGGGATAGACTTCTGATGCCTACCATCATGACCAGGGTATGTGGATAGAAGTTGGATGGATGGAAAACTAATTATGAATGACATAACAGAATTTTTCACTTAGACATAAGGAATGGTCTTTAATATTCTGTTTGCTACCTTCATTTATCTATACTGGCTAGTTAATAGATTTGGAACAAACTGTTGGAATTCTGAGGACACCCCTAGCAGAATTAAATACCTGCTCATTGCAGATGAGTTGGTTGTTTTCTAAAGGATGATGGTAACAACAAAACCAGTCAGCCATTTATTAGTTCTCTAAGTCAACATAATGTATTTTTCTCCAGCTTTCTCAAAATGAAAACCAGATTTTAGAAAGGTTTTCTGATTAGAAATTAAATACATAGAATTTAAAAGGAAAACTCTTAGGCAAGGTAATGCATCAATACAAAAGAAGGAAATCGGCTGGAAAAATTAATTTCTACAAATTTAAAAAATGAACTGAAAAGGACTCATGAGGATCAAAGATTACACAAAAAAGTCAGCACATTACAAGGTAGCCACAGCCACAAATAGGCTTAAGCAAGCATAAAAAAGTCGTGACTGGGAGAAGGCCAAAACAGAAACAAAACCTGTTTCTTCATCTAGATACACCCACATAAGAAAGTGCTTGTTTTCCCCCTCATGATAATTTGTGACACAACCCAGTGCTGTATAATACCTGACAGGTTCCACCAACAACAGAAGTCCAGGTAATGATACTGTGCAACCCCTGGAACGATGCAGTCTTGTGATTTTTACCAGGAATGGATCATAGTGCTGTGTTTTATAATATCTTACTTCAATGGAAATATAACACTGACTGGCTCCTGTGGTATCAATATGCATAATGCTAGACCTTGGAGGTGACCTATTATGTAAGTCCACCCATCATCTGAGTACTCTTTCTGGTCAGGGTCACAGGGGAGCCAGGAGTCTCTCCCAGGCAGTATGGGGCACAAGCAGCGATACACCCTGGATTGGATACCAGCCTATCACAGGGCATATCCAAGCACACAGACTGTAGAAAAATTAGACATGCCAGTTATCTACATGTGTTTTTACTGCGGGAAACCTGCAGAAGACAAGGAGTGCACATGCAAAGAGGGGAGCAGGATTCATCATTCAAACCTAATATCTACCCTGGCAGTGCTACCCACTGAACCACCCTCCTTAATATTTCAGATTGCAATACGGGAATATTAACTCATTTTAATCATTCCTGTTGTTAGATCCTGCACCTTGCCTCTTACAATGATAAGTCACAGTCATTGCTCCAGTTTTGCAGTATGGTCTTTTATAGGGGAAAGGCTACAAAAGTATATAATAATCCTATTGTCAGAGGGCAATGCCAGGGAGAAGTCTAATGGTGGCTTATCACAACAACATCACTGTACTGTTTGGGGAAGCACATCTTGAATTGAATTGACCTCAGTGTGACCACACATGGCTCTGTGTCGCTGAACAGTTCGCAACAGACGCACCTGGCTCATCTTTGAGACGTGCTCCTCCGAGTGAGATGCAGTGGTACCTTCTTCCTGCTGATAATTGTTTGTGATGTTGATGGCTTCCAAAGGGTCGAGGTGTGACTTCCCAGAAACCCGTTCTGTCTTTTTTTTTTTTTTTGCTTTTAAACATATGCTCCCTCAAAAAAGTGTACTATCCTCTTTCTTCCCCCATGGAGAAAAGGGACCTTTCATCTTGAGTGGTCTAATTATCAGCTGTGCAGAACATGTTAATTACTCATCTGGAAAGATGTAGTAGTAATATTGGAGATGGGGCAATGGATGGGTGTAGTAAGGATGTTGGGAAGGTGAAAGACAGGAAGTGTGTAAACTTACCCATTGGGTGAACTGCAGTGTGAACTGCAAGGTCAGGAAGATGGACATGCTCTTTGGGTTAAATGGAAAGGGAAGCAATGAGATGACTGAAAGTCACACCTGAATCTCATACAGTTTTCTCAAATTTGCCTTCAGTAATGGAAAACATGATTTAATTCAAAGTGAAATGATCACTGGGCTCAGCATTGACCCATGTTTAATGGTTATTTTGACATAGTTCTGTTCCAGGCTGTCTTGACCACTCCATCTCAGAGATCTGCTTAATACTGGAAAGGTCTTCTCCAGCATTCCCTCTTGTATCGATTATGAAAAGAATTGCAGGATAAATGTAATGACTTCAATAGATTAAACAAAAGTTTAACAGCAGCTGCCTATGTTTAGAGCGAAACACATGAAATAATGGAGCCCTGTGTGTTCATTTGACTTTCGTCTTTGTGAGGCCCTTGTACTAAAGTCAGATTAAATTGCGGGTTTGACGCTCTGATGGGTTAATTATGGGTCGCCCTGGCTGAAAACTGAAGAAGCGGTTGTTTTCCTTAATTCATCCTGCCTCTCAGCAGGAATGTTTGCCTCCGCAGTTCCAGCCTGATTGCCAAGTTTGGCGACTGCGGAGGTGGACGGTAGGTCTGCCGGAGGTGAAGTGTGTCACACAGCCTGAAACAAGTGCTGATACATAACCGTCTGACGTCAACTTCCTGCACCTGAAAGTGACGTGCGTAAATGCACGAGCGGACATACCCAAACACACACACACAGCAATACGTGGGCCTTAATGTACAAATCCCTGGGTTTCTTTGCTTCCACATTGTCAGTGCAGTGGTGCTTCAGCCTCATTCTAAGGTCGTTTTTGGAATGCATAACAGAAATGTTTGATGGATTTTTTGAGAAGACCAGGCTGCTTGATTCCTGTTTTCAATGAGGAAGGCGATGGCACGGTTTAAATATGTCTTTCGTTTGATGGATTGGCATAAATGAATGAACTCTGTCACATCACTGAAGGCTTTGAGATTGAATTTGAATGGAGGTATAAAGAGGTGGATAGGATGCTTGTTTTGGGTGCCTTTAAGCGTTCTGATTCACCATGGGCCATCAGTGACAGGACAGACGAGGGAGTCGCAGCAGACGAGGTCTGTGAGGCCTGTGCTTGTTGGACCCATTTCATGTGGACATCTGGGGTTGCAACCAATGAGCTCTCCTCTGCCTTCTGCTCCGCTTCAGTGCAGGCCAACACGTGTGGCATGCCGGGAAAGCTATCTCCACTCAGCACGTGGACAAACGTCCCTGAGAATGGCGGGTGCTAAGGGCCCTGCGATGGCACAGACCGGAATGGCAGGGTGGCCGAACATGGCCGTGCGACGACGAGACCGGTGCCGGGAGTAAATCACACTGAAATAAGTTAATTTTCCTTCTCTATGTATGAAAATGTAATGAAGCATTGGCTATGCACTGCAGTGCTGTGCACTTTAGTCCCTGTAGTTATACAAGAGGTCTGAATGTATTCAGGAACACGTTTGAAAGCTTGCCGTTCTCGAGGTATCCGGCACTGATGTAGTGACGCAGAGCCCTCTGCAAAGAGCTAGTTGAAAGACCGCGAGCGATGTTAATGCGCTGACCTTTCCCTGGTCGCCACTCTGCTTTTCATTTAGCGTGCTGGATTTCATTTACCGGCGAACATTTGCAGAGCTTTCCAGCTCTGAGGCAGTTGTCCTTGTGCCTGTCACTGCAGTCCTCTCGTGGGCAAGATTTAAGTGCTCGCAGTTTATGACTGTGTGTGTGTGCGTGTGCGTGTGTGCGTGTGCGTGTGTGTGCACGCGCGCACCTGCTAGAGGAAGTGTGACAATGTCGTTCTGATGGAGATGGCTCACATATGGCTGAAGGACTTTGATTGCTTAGGGAAAACATTTCCATGATCAGCTTGGAATTGCAATAAATACTGGACTTTTAGGCCAATGGGAGCAATTTAGGCAATGCGCTTCTTTTCCCTACGTAGTATTTTTGTCTTTGCTGATGTTATTTTGCCAATCAATGATGTTGTGGGCTGGGTGGAACTTTGTTTCTATTAATTATAATAATAATCCTTACTGTATTCATCCCCATGGGGAAGTTTGTAGTTTTCACATTTTCTCATCTTGCTCTCCAAGGTGAGAGCCAAGGGTTGGTGTGCAGGGTCAGCTGGTGTCCAGCACCCCTGGAGCAGTTAGGGTTAAGGGCCTTACTTAAGGTTCCAACGGTGATCTGGACAGTTTTGCTAGTTGTGGGATTTGAACTTGTGACCCTGCGGTCATGGGCACCGAACCTACAGAGCCATATCACTGCCCTGTCAATGTGGTGAGTGTTACGTTTGTTTTTTTACAGGCTGACACCTGGCAGTGTGCAGATACACTTTTAGCCAGTTTGCCATTGATAGTGACCATTACAAAAAATGCATATACTCCATGTGAAATGACAGCGATACCCGGAGGGAGCTGATGTTCAGCTTGTGATGTCTGTTCTGCTGCAGCTGTCTGTGTTGCTGTGTTCTCCTGTGTTCTGCTCCGGTTGGGGTTCTCTGCTGCAGGGTATCGGTGCTGTTGTTTCTCTACTTATTGATGTAACAGCTATCACTCGTCACGCTGATGATGGAGAATATGTAAATCTGTGGTTCTCAACTCTCAGTCTGTTTCTCCGTCACCACTGTACGAGTGCCTGTGCTCCTCTCAGCCTTTGCACTCAGCAGGCATCACCCTCAAACTTAGGAAATAGTCTAGCAAGACATTTAATCAACTTGTCAGAATAGCAGACTAATTACGTGCTGGGTGGCCGGACTTCTGCTTTATCTCCTTATTAAGTCAAGAAGGAACGCCTCTCTTCATCAGAGCAGCTAACAGCTTTAAACGGCTTTGCCAAAATGAACACAGCACATTTGTACGTATGATTCTGATTTACTCCTTTGTTGTTTTGCCGATTCTTCGCTACAGTTAAAGAACACCTTAATTTGTGAAATGGAATGCAGTAGCTTAGTCGATAGAAAACAGATCAAAAGTTACATATTCAGTGCTTCAGCTGTTTGCAGAGTAGAGAAATTGGCAACACAATATAGAAACTGTATAAATAATTAATTTGCCACAATGAAGTCACAGTGGGTCTGTACCAGCTTATTTGTCGTTTGTTGGTTTTTTTAAGTTTGTTGAATGGAGAGAGGTCAGACTCTGTTTGTAGGGTGGCAGGGTTTAATATGATACCGGAAGATCATGTGAATGTACGGCACGCTGTGGCTCAGTTTGTCATTGGGTTATCCCTGATTCGCCGCAAGCTCCCGTGAGTCAGTCCTTTAGGGTTATCCCTGATTCACCGCAAGCTCCCGTGAGTCAGTCCTTTAGGGTTATCCCTGATTTGCCGCAAGCTCCCGTGAGTCAGTCCTTTAGGATCGTCGTGTACCACTTTGGATTACGATGGAGCACAAGGTGCCATTTAGCAGGGTTCCAAAGTCTTACAGTCGCAGAGACGGGGCCAAGACTTGGTTGCAAACAATGAAAGAATGGACTGCTAGAACAAGGTTTTGATTTTTCCACGGATATGTGTAGAATCACTGAGATATTATGAATGTGTTTAGCACTTCATTCATCATGGTTAGATTTTAGAATGAAATCCGTTCTACCCGTTTCCAAGCTGTCAATTCTTTCCTCTGTCTCCTCTGCCATGCTTTGAGAAAGCGTCTCCTTGATTGACCTCCTATGCAGAGGTGGTGTCGTGCAATGAAGAGGGCATGGGCTGCGGATGACTGCATTTCGGGAGGTAGGGTGGAGTAACCACATCGTGCGGTACGGCTACACATATGCACTGCCGAGTGAGTATAACACACTACAGTGTGTAACGGTGTATGGCTCCACGATTTACAATTTCGAGACTCCGTATGTGTGTGTCTGGGGCTTGTTGACAAAGCCACTGCAGGGGTGAGCTCCAGTACTGAAAGGCTAAAGTTCATGCTGTACCTTCACCAGAACAAAGGCAGCTCATCTACAGCCCACTCACATAGCAGATACGCTCCTGAGGCCTGTTCACTGCAGACAGGGTAGGACAGTCAGACACCCATACAGTCTTACTCTGACAATCTTATACACGCATGCACTTGCATACTATGTGCGGCTCATTAACACGTTGCTCCAAACACGTGCATACTCATTCTCTGAAAGAGCCTCTCGTGAACATGTACACGTCACGCTGGGGTTTCGCTGCCCCGGTGGAATTAGCTTTCATGAAGGCTTGTTCTTCTGACGGGATGCGAGGCTGAGGGTTGAATACAGATCGCTGGAAGATTCGGTCCTGTCAGAAGTGAGCGTACTGAGTCACAGAGGAAACATTTACACTAAGTTCTCCACACTAAATTCACAGCTGCCAAATGGTTCTGGAAAATGGAAAGTGACAACAAGGGCTCAGTGTGTTCTTTGTGTAAGGCATGGATACTGGAGGTTAAAAATAAATCTCCTTCTTTAGTAGCTATTTCTCCAATAAATAATAATTGAGGGGACATTCTCAGGCACCTGTTTATTCTCTTCCGAGTTGAATGGCCTGAAAATGGGAGATCGGAGGAAGACATTTACAAACGTCCTTGTCTAGTCCACTAGACCCATGCCGGTCAGACTTGCATATCCTTGTAGATCTGCGTAGACGCCGTAGCTAACTTTGTAATAGGTAAACGAGGTAATTATTGTCATGTAAGGGAAGTTTTGTTCCACCATTTCACTGCCACATCCATTATTGTGATAATATTGAGTAACTGAGTCATAAACGACAGAAAAGTCAATCAGCCTCGCACGCACATGCAGAGATGAAACAGGTGCAGCATGTTGGTCTGTGTATAAGCGGTTTACATCTGTGCTTTGTGATGGAGCCCACGATTGCAGTGCAAGAGAGCGCTAATGTTTAGAGTGACAGAGCACGTCTGCGTTGCGTGATAGGACCTGGAAGTTTTATGAATCAAATGTGAGACGCTTTAGGGGGCTCAGATATTGTTGTTTCATAGCTTTTCAGAATGGAAGCATCAGTATTCATACAGTATTAAATATTAATAAAGCGTATGATAAATTTATGAATTTATTTCTTAACCGTTGCGCACAACGATGTTGACTTTCCTTTTTTTTCGTAAAGTAAGCTACATATGTGTTGAAAGGAGTAGAAAATTCATTTGCTACGTGCTCCTTTGAAGCTGTGGCAAGTTTGGGCTCTGGGTTCCGATCACAGCCATTAGCAAGAGAAACCAGGTCCGAGAATTTAAGCTCTTAAACTGTACAACTGAGAGACAAATGAGATGTTTCTGGTGGTCGATTTGGAGGAAAGACACATTCTGTCACTGTTGTTGTTCTTTAGTGCTTGTTTGCTTTTTGTCTAACCTTTTTCACCGAGGAGAGAGGACCTCATTTGTCCCTTAGATGAGATTTCCAAATATATGCTACCCATAATGCAATTCTGCCTTGAGGTCTCATAGTGCGGAGTAAAGCTTGTGGCCCAAACGCATTGATGCATTTTTTTTTTGTACTTGTGTTCCAGCTTTGCCCTTTATAGAGCTTCATTGTGGGTCAAAATCTCTTCATAAATTTACCACGGAAGTGATGGAGGAGAAGCTTGCGGAGTTTCTGAATGTGCTCGTTATTAGGAATGTCACTTGACCATTCGTGTACTCGGTGTGTGAATGGAACGGTCCCAGGCTGATTAATGCTACTTGTAGCAGCTCTAGACGCCATCATCTGCTTTATGTCCCTCGTCAGCACATGCCTGATAACAACGCATAGCGAATTTAACGTTGGTTGTTGATGACCGTGTAAATGAGACGCTCCCCATTAAATGAGGTGTTACAAGTCTGATGAAAGACGTGAATCGGTTTTCACTGAGCCATGTTAACTGGTGCCAACTCCGAAGCCATCGAACGGAAGTCCGTAGCCTTTTGTGTACCAATCCATGAATCTCCTCACTCAGCCACTGGTGCCCCTTCAGAAGTTCACAGCATTGACTTTCACACGTAGCCCGGCTCCTCTTTATCTTGGTGACATTAATGCGGAAATCTGTCTCCAGACAGGCCTCAGTAAAGGAGCTCACATGAAGATCTGGGGAAAGGCAAGTTTTGTTTTGACATTACATGTTGGATAAGATCTGGGATCCAGGCAAATGGTTGCTGCTGGCTAAGGAGATGCATCTGCTTTGGTATTCAACAGCACAGATCTCTCTCTGCATCTTTTGCATCATCTGACCGTATGGGTGGTCTCTCCATTAGTGATGCAGCAGGAAGCTCTCGCCGGATATTTGCTACCCTTGCTGTCCGCTTGCTTCTCCGAGACAATAGCAGTTGTCCCTTTCCCCAATGTTTTTTTTTTTTGGTCTTCCGTGGGTCTGTGATGCTGCTCACGGCTAGGCTGTCGGCAATCCCTGACTCCATCTACTGCTTCTGTGTGCCCGGGGTTTGACAGTGAAGAGGAAGTCTGCAGAGGGGGAGTGTGGGAGGGATGGAGAGAGATTAAAAATTTTCTTTTTCATTAACTCCAGAAATACAAAATCTACACTACCGTATTCACGGTGCGGGTCCCATAAAGATAACTTTTTCTTCTAATGAACTGTGACGGAATAGTGATGATCTCAAGTCTAGGCCCTGGCAGGGGTATAGCTGAGAAAAGAAACTGTTTTAGGCTTTCAGAACATTTTTATTGAACTCCCCGTCTCCTTTCCGCAACCACTGTGAATTACCGTCAAACTACATGTGCCTTCAATCAGACTTGTATTGAAGTACGAACTGGCCTGGAAGTGCAAATGTCATTCTTAGGTTGGTTCAAGACAGCCTGCCGCGATCCACTTTTAGGCTGACAATGATGCTTATTTATTTATTTTATTTACTTATTTAACATACATACACACACAGTTGTGACATGCATGATGTTACTCAGAGGCAATGGATACGAATCACATTAAATTTAGCAAACAGTTATAATAGATGTTTAATAATAGATTTTTCCACATGTTGGTCACGGTAGGCATGTTCTTTCATAAAATAATCCACTTAGCATGTTAATTAACTAGCTAGCTAGCTTTTCTTAGTTATTGCATTTTTTTTTACGTTGTGTTTTACTTTTAAATAGATAAGCTTCGGGCAGGAGAGTAATTTGTTCATTTTGTTATCTTTTTTGTTTGCTTATTAAATAGAAAAAGTACAGCAAGAAAGACAATGGATTGATTGATTTGTTCTTCATATCAAACAACGTTAGGAATGATGCTACCAGCTTTTGAAGTTTGAATTTGTTTTTTTTCTCACTACAATTTAACTTAACTTGATGGCAAATGAAACGCTCATTAAAATAATTTAGAATATTGAGCACTTCAAGGTGGTGTTATCAACTTATCACTCTATCATCATCAGTTCAAAATAATATTTCATGTTTTTAAAGAAATTTGGAAACTAATTTAGTATGATTCAGACTAATTTTTAAGTTCTACCACTGGTTACATAAAAAAAGTTGTAAATATTTCATAAACTATCCACCGACATAAAACGATAAAGCTGTTTAAGCATTTATACTGTAACTCAGACTGCAGCAGTATGCTGGAGTTTAACTTATTAAATCTAAATCTAAATATTTATTGAGAGAGCGTGCCCTAAACTCAGCAAAAGAAATTATTTCACCTTTTGAAAATTATGAAAAGGTCAGAGAGGAACATGAAATAATTAGATTCAGGAATGACAAATGGATAGACTTTTTTTAATTCACAGCACCAGGAATCACTCCTGATATTAGTCAGTAAAGCTTCCCTGGAGCTCAGGATCGTGTGCCTCTTTCTGTATTATAAGAGTCCACATCCTGAATTTTTCATTGGTTTGATCCATCTCTGCATTTTTAATACTCTTTACTCAAGGTGAAAAAAATTCAAAAATGTTGCTGCATAACTGAGAAAACGTTGAGAAGTGGGAGGACTAGGGGGTCTGCACCTACGAGTCTTACACATGGTTCAAACAATCGTAAACCGAATGAAATGCTCTCAGCTGCCTACTGCTCATGCATCTGTCATTAGACTACTTTTCTTGCTGAGGGGGGTGTTGCTTAATGCATTAATATTAGTACATTACATCACATAAAACATTAAGCTATTAATCATTCACATGTTGGGTGAGTTAATATCAATGGAGTTTTGTTAATGTCTGTTTTATTAGCATAGCCATATATGACTGTCATTCAGTAGGCTAATGTTCATTCCTTCCATTCTGCCTGATTCTCACAGTCTGTTCCTCCCTCTCCAGAGACTTTGCTGTGAACGTATCCGTGTTTGTCTTGCCACAGAACAGCATGGCCAACAGGACTCAAATCAAACAGCATCTATTTCTCATGAGTTTGGGATTGCAGCATCAATTTTGAGTTTAATCTGAAATCAAAATGTAAATTAAGGAAACCAGCTAAATTTGTGACTCTTTCTCTGTGCATGGTACAGTTCTGGGGCCAGATTTATGTGCCATACGTTGGCGACTGCAGGAGATGTGTTTGTTCAGAAGTGTGTCTCAGGGGTGTTGCATTTGTGCTCAACTCTGGGCTATTCAGAGAAAGTGAGGTGCCCAAAGGTCCATTAAACTGTTCAAGCTCATTGAGTGCAGGCTCCATTCAGTCCGTCTGTGCATCTGCCCCACGGTAGCACCAGTGGCTGTTCCCCAGGACCCTCCTCAGAATGTGGTCTTCACCAGGAAACCTGACTTTGTTATAGGAGCTGTCATAACCAGACTGAAGGGGAAAAAATGAGTAAAGGTTTTATAGCCCCTCTCTGAATTTTTATGCACCTCTGTCTGGTTCCTAATGGGACTGCCTAATAAGTATTTCCTGTTTTATGTTTGTTTCACCTCAGTCTGCAGTGACCGAGAGTTGAGGAGCCTGGCCTCCAGGTTGAAGGACTGGTTTGGTGTCCTCCACTTGGATGCCAACCGGGACTTGAAGACGACAGTCACCTCGGATGCCGGACAAGGCCGTGAGTTGCATTACTTTGTACAACAGTTTAAGCATAACTCACTCCACAGCACTTTACTTTTGACCAACAGCATGCATTTAAATACGCGTCACCAATAGGGGTACTCATCACTGTACCGTCCGTCCCGTTTTCATCTGTCGTTTTGGTCAATCCAAAGTCTTGCCCAATTATTTTGCAACACTTGCTTTCGAAACTTCCAGCCCAACACTAGTGAACCAACAGGTGGTTTATTCTTAAAACGCTTAGCAATGTGATGTTCTGCACGCGCAGACCGCCACACTGTTTGTTTACCTTCCATTTGGCAAACGGACATGAGGAAAGCTGCCAGTACTTCTGGAGGAAGACTGCTGCTCCAGGAATGCTTTCTTGATTGCTGCACATGGTATATGAGGCCAGGAACTGAGCCAGACTGCACAGGAGCTCAAGCTTCAGTTTTCCAGTGTGTGGTACGCAGAAAGGCTTAATGCAGTCTGTCTGCGCACTGTGGACTTGTTCATCAGTTTAGAAGATGTCGCTGAGAGTCTGGGATTCTGAAGGCTTGGATAAATGAATTGAAAGGCGAGGTTTCCTTTGTGCTCCGTGTTGTAGTCGAACAGCACTGGAGTACCAGGTGTTGTAGTGTCACTTTAAGACGCATTGGTAGACCTGATTGTATTGTGTTGCTATTCAGGCACATACAAAGATAGCTGCTTTGAATCCTGGGGTTTAACTTAAGTGATCAGGCAAGCACTTCAGCACAGGCTTTTAAAATAACTGTGTGTGTCTTTTGGCTAAATATGACTGATTATTACCTTTTAAGTACAATGGGTGGCATTGCCATGAACTTGTTTGGTTGAAAATTAACCCATACAGTATCCAGTAAGAAGGTTTTAGAGCAGCATTTCTCATAACTAGTCAGTTGAGCTCATGGAAGCTTTTGACTCATCAGTTGTTGTGACTTGAATATGCTCAGTGGCCACTTTATTGGCTACACATCACTACTGTCGGGTACGACCTCATTTTTACCTCCAAAACTGTTTTGAAGGATCAGAGAAGCCTTTCTGTATGCTAATGTTGTACTGAACTGAATTTGACCACTTGTGGACTTGTAGCTTTACCAAATCTGGCGATTCTCCTGGGACATCCTTCGTTAACAAAGTGTTTTCACCTCAAAAATTCCCCTGAATGGGTTTAATTTATTTATTGCACTTTTTTGTATACTCCGTATCCTGTAGTATGTGAAAATCTCCGGAACGTGGAAGCTTCTGGGATGCTGGACCCACCATGTCTGACCATAAGTTTCACCCCACATTGACGCATTATGCATTTTATCATTTTTAACGCTTAACCAAACAGTAATTGAGCCTCTTGACCTTATCTGTATGCTGTATGTGTTCAGTGGCAGCCACACAAACGATTGTTTGGATGCCCTGGCTGTCCGCATTAACAAGCATGTGTATCTTAACCGGTATTTTGAAAAGGAAGTGTTGACCTGAAATAGCTTTCTTTGCTAAAACTATATTTGTGTGATGCCTGGCAGCAAACACAAAGTTATGAAAATCAATATACATGCAAACAAGAGTATGAATACTGTGAAGCAGTGCGACTGACCTCCACCTGTCAAGCAGGTATCATGTTTGACTGTAATTACCTTCTGGTAGGAAAGACATTGTATACCTCGTCATCCAGTGCTAACCTGCACTTTGTTGCTGGTCCCTCTTTGGGTGCTCAGCCTAGCTGCTCTTATATCTTGGGTAGCTCTTTAAAATGCCGTGTGCTGGTCTTGTATCCACCTCGCTGTATGTCGCTTTGGAGAAAGGCATCCGCTACATGAATGCAACGTAAACGTATTATGATTGGCAAGGAGTACTGCATCACTTTATGACAATGCTCCTTGTTAAAAGCGCTATATAAATAAAATTTGAAAAGTCGATCCTGCTAAGCAAACGCTGTTGCCTGGTCAACGTTACTTTTGGGTCAGGTATTATGTCAGGCAGGTGTTATACCAGCAAGTACTCAAAGCTGTACAGGTGTTTTGCCAGATGAGTGCTATAGATCCTACTTAACCTACATTTCAGAGTAAAGGAACACATCCGTCGAGCTCTGTGTTGCGTGTTCATTTCCAAGTGCCAGAGAACATGTAGTTATTTCATATTGCGAGGCAAACTGGATTTTGAGTGAGTGCTCATGCCTTTTGTAATATTTGCTGCTTTGGCCTTCAGCTTTTACAGACCTAACACGCAATTCCTAGACTGCTGGATAGTGTTTGATAGCGTTTGCTCATCATCTCTGCTCGCTGGTGCGCTGCGAGCACGCTGGGCCGGGACACTGCGGCGCTCCTCGATAATCGCTCAGCGGGCCTTCCGCTGCCGATCTGACACATCCGAAATGGCACCAGTGTCTGGCTGCTGGATCAGCCTCAGGCAGATGCAGACAATGAGGGTGGTTGCTCCCTTTGTCTAAACACTGATGTTTCCTAAATGACAGCAACAACTGATTTGTTTCCAGTCGTCTTTGGAATCCACACATGATGGCGCCTTGCATGCGCTGCCAAATTGCAGTCCGGCGCTTTAAGATACAATAGCCAAAGTTATAATAATTATATCACCAGAGACTGGCAAGTTTTTTTTTTTTGGCATAAAGCATTGGTGCCTATTCAGAAAGCTTGGTAAGTACCCAACATTGTTCAGTGGATTTAATGTGTTCTTTAATATCTTTTGATATGACTCAATTGCACGTGACGTAACTCAAAACAGTTTCACATTCTAATTTCTACGATTTTCCAAGGAGCTCGTTCATCATTTCACATAAATATTTTGATTTGATTAATTTCACGCTGTTAGCCTATAAATAAACAGAAGAATTCACTGCATGTATTTCTTCTCTCCCACCTTCCTGCTGTTTCCGTGCTGCGTGTGGGGTCCATATGGGCGGTGTTTTCAGGCAGTAGGTTCACGCTGAATGCAGGCATCTTTTCATATTTTCTTGACAACGGTCTTTGATCGAGATCATTTAATGAGTACTGCGCTCCCTGTCACGCGCACTGCCATGTCCGTCATAATGAGGCATATGACTGTACTCGACCACAGACGGCTCATTTTCTTAGTAAATACCCAAAGCGAATATCCATTGTGCTGCAGACAAAACCACTTAATCATCTTGCTGTGTGCCTCCACCCAGGTTTCGACACCAGCATCCTGCCGATCTGCAAGGACTCTCTGGGCTGGATGTTCAACAAGCTGGACATGAACTACGACCTTCTGCTTGACCCCACGGAGCTGAGCGCCATCTACCTGGACAAGCAAGAGTTGTGCCTCAAACCTCTCTTCAACTCCTGCGACTCCTTTAAGGACGGCAAGCTGTCCAACAACGAGTGGTGCTACTGCTTCCAGAAGCCAGATGGTAAAAACAAGGGGCGTGTCCTCTAACATCTGAGAAAATGAGAGGCAGGCAAACAGACGCCCAGGAGACGTTTTATGATAGACTAATTTCCATTTGTTAGTCATGCTCTTCCTATGTGAAATGCCGACTAGGACCAACTCCCCCCCAAAATCCGCTTTTTAAAGTCTTTCTCTGACTTGAATTATAAACACATCTCTGTTTTTCTGTTTTTAGGGCCTAATTTCAGTTTGTCATGAAACCAAGGAAATGAGAAATTGAGAGTCACCACTACTTGTTTTTCTACGATCTAGCATTGAGTTTCTAGCCACTAAGCATGTCCCTGAGCAGCCCTACTAATGAAGTTAGTTCTCTGACTTGCATCAGATGGGCCGGCTACAGCAAGATGGTTCTTGGAATCAGTTTAGCAGTGACCCATTTTAAGCAATTAATCAAGATCCCGAGAAGTTACATCGACGTGGATATGCTTGAGTATAGTGCTTATAAAAATGTTCAGCACCCCTGGACTTTTACATGTTTTATTGTTTTACAACACTGAATCACTGCAGATTTAATTATGGTTTCTAACTCTGATCAACAGAAAAAGACTCTCTGATGTCAAAGTGAATTTGAAAACACATTTCAACGAAGTTGAATTAATTAAATCTAAATTAATTGCAAAGAAAAAAAAGCAGATCAGAATCACATTTATTGGCCAAGTATGCGCATACATGAGGAATTTAACTCCAGTTTTGATGACTCTCCCATACATAATCATTACATACACACAACTGTGAATCCCACATCTGAGATAAAGGACAAGACAGAGGATGTAAATATATATGCCGTGCATACAAAGTGCAGAGTGCAACTCGGTGCAAGAAATGCCAAAATAAACACTGGAAATAAAAAAAAAAGAAGCATTAACAATATATTAACAGTATTGCTAGACCCTGGGCGGCCTGGGGGAGGGGCAGCCCAGCCTGATTAAGCTGAATTACCATATGTGAGCTTGATGGCCTGTGGGGAAAAAAACTGTTCTTATATCTGCTTGCTTTGGCATATATCAATCTATAACACCTGGCTGATGGAAGAAATGATCGCAGATGTATTCACTACTTTTAAGTGACTATTTAGCACCTTGGGCAGCGATTACAGCCTCGAGTCTCTGTATGTAGAGCTGTATCAGCTTTGCACATCTGGACACTGCAGTATTCCCCATTCTTATTTGAAGTACCGCTCAAGCTTTGTCAAGCTGCATAGGGACTGTGAGGGAGCAGCTATCTTCAAGTCCAGCCACAAATTCTCAATCAGGCCGAGGTCTGGACTGTGACTGGGCCACTTCAGGACCTTAAATTTGTCGTTTTTAAGGCATTCATATGTAGCTTTGTGGCTATTTTTGGTGCAATTGTCTAGCCGGAAAATAAATCATCTCCCAAACCACAGTTGTCTTGCAGACTGTGGCAGGTTTTCTTCCAGGATTTTGCCGTATTTTATCGCATCCATTATACCACAAGCTGCAAAAAACTCACTAACCCTGACTCCAGCTTATAACTCCTTCAGAGTTGTCACAGATGTTTTGGTGGCCTTCCTCGCCAGTGCCCTCCAAACACGGTCACTCATTTACAGATGTGCCGTACATTTTCCTATTTTTAATGATTGACTTACCTGGACACTGAAGCGTATTCAGGGAAATGTTATTGTAACCATCCTGTGACTGGAACCTTTCATTAATCTTTTCATGAGGTTGTTTGGGTTTGATCTTAGTCTTCGTGGTGCTGCTTTTGCCAGGAAACTGATTCACCAGCAGTTAGACCCTCCAGATTCACATGTATTTATATTACAATCACATAGAACACTTGATGCCATACACTAATTATGACTTCTAACATCAGTTGGCTGCACCAGTAATGATATTGGTGTGCCATAGTAAAGGGGATGAATTCTTGTGCAATTATTTTGTTTTATATTTATAATTAATTTAGATAACTTTGTAAAAATTGTTCAGAAGCTTCTTCTGTTGATCAGCGTGAAAAAAGCCTAATTAAATCAACCCCAATTCAAGGTTGTAAAACAATAAAACATGAAAATGTCCAAAGGCACTGAAAGTAATTAATGATTGTTTCATCAACAAAGTTATCCATCCAATCTCTAATCTCTTTCACTGGTCGGGGTCACCTACAGTCCACCGCAGGCAACACAGATCTCAAGGCTGGAGCACACGCTGGGATGGGATTGCAAGTGTGTCACTAGACATACACACACACAGACTGCGCAAAGAAAAGGGAGTACCCAGAGGAAACCTTCACAACACAGGGAGAGCATGCAGACTCCACACACACAGTAGAGGTGGGATTCCGACTCAACCATGGAGGGAGGAGCGGGGCAGCTGTGCTACCCACTGAGCCACTGTGTTTATATAGAAAATAAAATAGCGTCGTCCCCCCCCCCCAAATGGCCATGAGCACAATCTTGCAAAGATGACTTCCTAATAGTTATCAGCCCAAATTATGAGTGTTGACGTTTGCATTGTTTTCAGTTTGTGTGTCCTCTGTGTGCTCAGTCATCACTGTCCTGGTTTGTGAGGACTCTAAATGGTTTCACTCCCAAACCACCATAGGATTAGTGGTCACCTTTTATCTGCAGGCCAGTTGCTCTGTTTATAAAATTCTCCTGAGCATGGCAGCGATCTCGAGTAGTTGTGAGGTACTATTTCAGGTAAAGTCACAAAAGCCTTAACAGATAGACGCCATGCTGTGAAAGCTTGTGCTGATGTGTATGAACAGGTCCATAAGAGGTGATCAAGCTTTAAGCGGCATGTGATCGCGTGTACCATATTCTTCGTTTCAGGACTCCCGTGCCAAAATGAAATGAACAGGATCCAGTCCCAGGGCAGGAGGAAGTCACTTATAGGTAAGAGGGTCATCTTCTTATCTCTGTTGGTGACCCATATGGCAGCCAATCCCAGAGAAAGACATTAGCAACACTGGAAGAGGATATGTATGCCATAAGAGATGACAGGTGTTTTCACTTAGCAGTGCTGTCCACAGTTTAGTTAACCTCCCACATGGAGAAGAGAAGATTAAGTCTTGGCACTCTCTTCACAGTTCTGAAGCTTGCAGGCAATTCATCTCACCACTAGGGGCTTGAGATCATATGGAGGAATCCAGATGTGAAGGAAGGATGTGCCTGATGATCAGAGGTTGTTGTGATGTGAGATTTGTTCAGGATTAAAGCTCTTTATAACTGACTTTATGATCTGTGTCGTAACACCGGCAACCGTCATGTAGCAGCAGGGCATGCTGGGTAATGCGGAGAGAAGCACGATGCGCATCGTCCTTAGCAGGTTTTGGGTTTTATATTGGTGAGGAGTCGAATATTCAGGTACTCCCTGAACATCTTCCTTAATGTTGTCTTTCTCCAGAAAAATCAGCTAACAACCTTCATTTCTTATTTAGGAAAATAGAGGCCGTTCAGCACAGCCTGTTTTAAGCAGCAATAAAATTTGTAGGTGACTAGCCTACTGAAGAAAAATAAAACTACACATTACACTGTAATTGCTTTTTACCAAACCCATCTTCCCGCTAAAAATAATTTTGTTGAAGTATTGAGTTGTGGGTGGGAGAGAGATTGTCATGCAATTTTAATTGTGTGGACAATGTCCTGTAATGTATTAATTAATTCTGTCTATGTTTAAAAAGGCACAGGATATGACTTCCCATGGCATGATGGGTTTCAGTAATATTTTAAAAATGTGTTCTCCTAAATTGCTTTGCTAATCAGTTGCACTCCATAAGTGGTGCCGACACTCGTAGCTCTGTCTTATATCACCGATAAGAAATTAGACTCTTGTCACGAAGGTTATTAAAGGTGTCATTTTCTGGGAATTTGAAATCTTTATTACTAGACAAAATGGCAGACAATAGTAATTTATTTAAATGAAAAAAACGTCATGGACGTGCAGCAGATGAAAATAAGTTTATTCTGGAAGGAAAACAGTTAAAATATTTATTGTTTACAGAAATAATTTATAGCCATTTTTTTTTTTTAAGGGGTTTCCATAAGCTGGTCCTATCTGTATTCTTGAATGCTTTAATGCCCTGAGTAATCGGTTTTTGCATCAGTAGAACCTGACGATAGGATTCACGCATTGTTCAAAGACGCTAACCCTTCAGATACGCTTGGCAGGATTTCCCTTGTCCGAGTCGCCCTGCTTTGGGCTGCACTTTCAATATGCTTTTCCGCTTTTGAACCCGCCGCTCAGCTAGTCACAGCCCGGCTTCAGTTTCACAGAGCCAGAAAGCCAACCATCCGTCTAGACTTCTAACGGCACGTATTTTAGTACAGCAGTCCATTGGGTGTAAAATGCAGGGGCATCGCCCCAAGCCAATTTCACATCCGCCTAATCAGAGCGGCGGGAGTTATTGAGTATGATAGAGCTTTTAAAACTATCCCTTTTGTGTAAATTAGCCTGAAAACTGCGCAGCCCCTTCCTGTTCCCCAGCCTTTGATGGAAGGTTTTCTTTTATGACAGATGTCAACTCCGCAGCAGAATAATTATGAATTTTCAAATAATCCCTCTCTTTGTGTCCCTTATGCTGTTTTCACAATATTTAAGAAATAAGTATTTGCTGTGTATTACTCTTTTTCATTGTTGTTAAATTAAAACATAAAATGTCTTGATTCAGTTGATGCCTGATAAAAAACAACATGAAAATGGTATTGTTCATTCTTTGTTGTATTCACAAGTTAATGGCAGCATTTGCAGTCAATTTGCAATGAGAAAGTTCTCTCTGAATGACAGAGCTAATGAGTTCTGTTTTTACACATCTTTGGCAGTCTCTCTCAGTACTGCTCTTACGTTGTTAAAGTCTCTTAAAACTGGCACCAGCTATGGTACCCATTGAGAAGGGAGTTAGTGTATTGACCTGTTTCTATCCATCGCTTTCCTTCTGTAGCTGTGCAATGAGCGTGGTCCCTCTGCATATCGTATGTTCTTTCACTCATACTCGGATTATTGCGTTGGCTGGCGGGAATTGCCTGGCGTTTTTGTCCGTGAAAGTGCGATGCGTGCTGTGCGGGGGTGATTTTTTTTCTTCCTTTTTACTCGAATATACTATGTTGAATTTGTTTCATGTTATTGTTCTTCATTTCAGTTTTTATACTTTGGATTGTTTTATGGTGCACTACGAAGCCAGTTTTGCATAACCCAAATCAAGTCGATTAAGCAGTAAATGGCACTTTGACTGTGAGCTACGATCCATAGGACCCAAAAAATGGAAGTATTTAAGCCTGAAGAAACCTGGTTAAGCCAGTAAACTTGGTTCTTAGTTGTTCCTCATTTCTCTCGGTGATTTTTTTTGTATTCACTCAAAATATAAATATTGTGCCAATGGCTCCTCGAAGACGCAGGTGGCAGAGACATCTTGAATTTCACAATGGGGCTTTAATTAAGGCAACCATACTTAGCAGCCTTATACAACCAACTCCATAAGACAACAACCTGGGGGTGAGCCTAGCTAGCCGCCGTACACAAACCCATGGTGGGACAAACATAAAACATTACCCACAATCCCATTCCCAACATGGCACCTGTCCATGCCGCTACAATGTTGTGAAACGATTGTGCGAAGCATTTCACTGAGACAACATTTATCATGCCGATCTGCGATAGTATTTTTTACTGATTCCTTGTGATTCCTGTGACATCATTTCTCAACACCCACATTTGGGTCTAAATCATATCAAGAATGACATCTTCACAAAGCATCAAATGTCCCAGTCGTGAATTCTCATTTGTAATCCTCCAAATGAATGTGTGATTTCATATCTGCAGTAGGCAGTTCTCTTTTCATTGTTAATTTTTGGAATTCATTAACACATTTAGTTTTCCTTTGGTTTTTTTATTTGGTCTGAAATGATCTCTTTTTAAGGATTTTTTTTTTTTTTTTTTTTTACTTGTAGGTGAATAACGAACCATGGTTTTGATTGTAATCCAAACAAAGAAGAAATAGAAGCTTTATGAACAGTCCTTTAGTATTCAGCGTTAGAATCAAACCTCACTGTCGAATTTTTGTAGCAGTCCTATTTAAGCGACTGCTCCCCAGTGTTCCCTTTTGCTAACTTCACCCTGCCTTTCCACACAGGTGCATTCATCCCCAGGTGCAATGAGGAGGGCTACTTCAAGCCCACACAGTGCCATGGCAGCACAGGGCAGTGCTGGTGCGTGGACAAGTACGGAAATGAGATCGCCGGCTCTAGGAAGCAGGGCAACCCTAGCTGTGGTAAGGAGGAACTAGGCCTCAGTTGAAATAGCACCTTATAAAACTCAGTCTTACCCCATGCATGCATAATTTTCCTAATTCTCTTTCACATGACTCTAATTACGGCCTTCGGTGTCCTTCCCTGAGTTTATCTGTTGATAGTAATGGCTGTGTCATACCATGCCTTGGCAGCACTCAAGGCTTGTAATTATTTTAAATGGAGCGTCTTTGAATGCCACCTTTGATGCCACATGACGTATGACAGAAGGACCGTATGACGTATTAGTTTGAGGGTGATTGCAGACAGGTAGTTGAATTTGACTGTTACAGTTCCTTCATGCTGAAGATGGTCATCCTAAGACGAAAATATTTTTATTTGCACCTTGCACATTTACCACTGTTTGCCAAATGAATAAGTTGTTCTGCTTAGTATCATCTCATTCCGTTACTTTGAAGTTGGTATTTTCTAGAGAAATTTTGACCACCATCGTGTTGAGTCCATCTGTTTTGATGCCAATTTTCCGTATTGCAGA
>JAACJT020000002.1:2737975-2800390 GCA_009936485.2 Gymnarchus niloticus | reverse complement strand
TTTCTTGTTGGGGGTGTGTGGGGGTGTGGTGGGGGGGGAATGGGAGGGGGGGGTGGTGGGGGGGGGGGGGGGGGGGGGGGGGACCCTTTTCTGTATCCTGGGCAGAGGAAGACCAAGAGAGCTCAGGGGACTTTGGCAGTGGTGGGGCTGTGGTTCTGCTGGATGACCAGGAGGATGAGCAGCCCCAAGCACTGGGGGGCCACGCCCGGTCCCGGGGGGCCATTGACGATGACGAGGATGAGGAGGATGACAAAGAGGATGAGATGGGCTACGTGTGGTAGCTCCCACAGGAACCCAACCCCCACCTCCAGTTTATCACACAGACGTGAAGCCATTCCACCCTCCTTATCTCCCTCCTCATTCTTTCTTTTCTTTCTCTCTGTCCTTCTCCTCTTCCCAATCCCACCTCTATGTAAGAACATGAATACAACAGACAGAGACTTTGCCATTATTTCAAAATTCTGCAACACAAGTCATCCACCTTCCCTTGTTTGCCGCCCCTTGTTTAAAATTTCCGCTGCTATTCCCCTCCCCCCTCCATCCACCATTCTCCATCAGCTTCTTCTCTAATTGCGTACGCAGGCGCTGGGTGTAAATACACAGGCGAAGGTTGGCAGGGTTAAGTGTCATGTCATGTACTTTATGTGTAGTGTTGTTCATGGGCTGACACAGGCTGGGTGTAGCCTGTACGGCAAGCATTCTTGGTAAGCTGTGGTGCGCCAGAGTCCAAACCGTTCCCCAGAGAAGCCCTCTCTTTGTAACCATGATGAATTTACCATCATAGAGTGTGTGTTGCGGTCTCTGGTATCCCATTATTATTTGTCCTTAGCTCTGTGTCACCTCCTGTAAGTGAATGAACTGAATTCTTGTAGGAAGTTCTTAAATCTGAAGATTGTATTGTGTCCCATTCACCCCAACAAAGAGTTTTTATACAGTACAAGGTTGTATTGATTGGACTGATTGTACGTAACAATTTGTCTTTACTGTGCATCTATGGGTTCTTAATTCAAAGTGTGTGTCTGTACCCTGTGGGCTCTGCTTAAAGGAGGGCGATGGTTTCAGCTCTCTAGCCATATCATCCCGGGTGTTTTTTTTCACTCCATAACCGCGGCCCTATCTGCCAGCTAAGAATCTCGTTGCCTGCCTCAGATGTGCTGTTTTCCGTTTCCAAACCCATGCCTGCTGTCCAGTGGAGAGTAAGATGTAAGTGTGTTTTGTTTCCTTCGACCGCTACAGGTTTATCCACATCTTGTTCAGCATAGCAAGTTTTGGCGACCGCTCAGTGGAACATGGTGACTTTGTAGCATTTTGGACTGAAGAAAGCCTTGCCACCAGTAGACCTGTGTCTTGTGCTTTTATTGATATGTCTTAGCCTGACCATATGGTTGTTTTCATGGCTGGTGAACCCAGATTAAGTCTGAATCTGTCCAATCTTTCTCCCAGCTGAAGTCAGAATGAGATTGCAGTGAATCCAAGAGGATGCTGAATGCCAGTTATCTGTAATACCCATTGTTCACAGTTGTTCTGAGCTTATCTGATCTGAACAGCACACTCTGTCTTTTTCGGTGTCTCCTTTGAATTAATCTATATGGCATTCCTGTTTCATTCCTGTAATATTAGTAATTGGCTTTTCCGGCCTATTTACCAAGCAGCATATTTGTGTTTATGAAATCTTTATGATGTGCTTTAAAGTAATTGCCCCATAATGTTTACCGATATTTTTGCCTAGTGAGCAGCATGATGTTTCTATGCATTACTAGTTCATTGCTCACTCTCTGATGCGTCTAAAACTTTGCATTATCGAATTGTGTACTGGGTGTAAACTGGTGTGTGGGGGGAACATACTGGAACAGTGGAGATCCCATTACTGAAGAAGCTTTGTTAAATTATGTGGGGGGGAAATACGGTGATACATTTGCATGCACAAATTACTGTGATTATTTGGAATGTTATAAACCTTCAGTTCTGTTCAGTTAATTTTCTCGTATATCATGGTTGCCCCAGAGCGCCTAACATCATATACAGCAACCAAATCACACATTTACTTGAAAAGAATAAAACCTAGTACCAGCATT
Organism: Gymnarchus niloticus; assembly: GCA_009936485.2. NCBI lineage: Eukaryota > Metazoa > Chordata > Actinopteri > Osteoglossiformes > Gymnarchidae > Gymnarchus > Gymnarchus niloticus. The sequence goes on along the minus strand of JAACJT020000002.1, from coordinate 2,798,315 downwards.
TACAGAAATGTGCGTGGCTCATGAATGATTACAGTCAGACTGAAAAGCAGCATTATGCTATGTGTGGGGGCAAGAGGGGAGGTCGTGACTAGCATCATTAGGAAAGAATGTTAGACAGAGGTTTAGGAGCACACATTATTATTGTTGTTGTTATGATTATTATTATTTGTTTTTTGTTTTTTTTTCTTGTTCATGTGACATACCTGCCAGCCCAGTCACAGATGTACCCTGGAGTCCTGCAGTTAAAAGCATTCAGAGTATTTAAAGGGATGAACTATGTAACAGGGCTGTTTAGCCAGTGGGAAACTGCAGTTGTCAGAAGCTTTACGATTTCACTGAAATTACAAATCCTTAAAGTAATGACAGCTGGGAGATTGAAATCCTATTATAAAACCAATCTTAGTCTCCCAAGAAAATGTGGGTCGTGGCAGGTCTTGTGTATTTAATATTGTTTAATGTCAAATATCTGTCTCTTATGAATACTGTTGTTTACATTAAAAGCATTGTGGTAAAGCACAACCCTGATCAGTGGAACAATGCCACATGCTTGTCCATGCCCAAACACGTTAAACATATCTAGCGTAATGTTTACTTTGTCCTGCGATTGTTGCAATTTCAGAATATCTTATTACCATGAGAAAAACACATAACTTGCATTAATGTGACTTATTTATATCACTCCTTGAAGTAACTTCCTTTGCAGTCAAAAGCATCATGCAAAAATGTTTTGATTTTTATACACTTCATTGTGGAGGACATATTTCTTTGCAGTGGTTTCCTCGATTAACGTATTCATTTCATTACATTTTATTTTAAGTCAGTAATAGCTTGTGCATGTTATCTTCCGGACTACCGTGTGCTTCTGTGCATAATAAGTTACCTCTCTTCACCATGGAGACATCTAAATGTTGTCCTCTCATTTCACTCACCAGCTTGTCTAAACCTGACTTAACTATCAAGGAACCTACATGCCTCTTATAGGAGAAATTGATTGACTAAAATGATTTGTCTTTACAAACGTGAAGCACACTTCATATAAATATATTGAAATAACTTGTGTTTTGCATGCAGTAAGAAAATGCATCAGGTGAATAATTTGACGTTTCCTACTTCTAAAACAGTTTTCTAAATATCCAGTAGTTTGTACATTTCTCTAACGGATTTTTAAAAATTCTTTTCCCAAAGTAAACAAATTGAGGTTTCCAAATGAATTTCTCAATTTTATGTTTCAAAGTAAATTTCATTACTATGTATTAAAATAACAAAATTCTTAGTAATTGCCGTGTCTTGCTTGTTAACCATGAAACGTGTGTTTTTTGTAGTTTTTCCTTAATGAAACTTGGTCTTTTTTTTTTTTTTTTTGGTTTTTGTGTGCAGTAATGAGGGTGTTGATTAGTTTAGCAATGAAGTGAAACTCGAATGACGCCACAGTCAATTCAGCAGTAGACCATGGCCTGAGTAGACCCTTTTTAATTATAGGGGTCAGCAAACAAGCATCACAGATAACATTCTGCCGGCTTTTGAAACATCTGGACACCCTGGTCCATGCTTGACCCTGCTGTAATTACAGCAAAGGCCTTCTTCCCTGCTAAGTGGTTCATTTTGGGGTGGGGGGGGGAGTGTAAGAAGCCGGCTCGTGGTCTAGCTATTCATTTGCATGGTGGGTACATATAGAATACTTTGCAACACCCGGGCATCATTGGTGGGAGTCATTAAAATTACCATGGTCAATAGAAGGCAGGATTTATTTTAGCAAGTATAGTAAAGGTTAAGATTGTTAAAAATGGCCTTGATGAACCCAGAAAAGCATCTATTATCGGTTCTGTTTTTGCCTTTTTTCAATTCCACATACCACCAGCAGTGGATTAAATAAATACCACATTTCAGTGGCCGTTTAATATCAGGATGGCAGGTCCTAGAGCTGAAAAGCCCTGTAGTTCCAATATTGGAACACCTTTGAACCTTTCGTGACATTATTGTGCCTGCCCCGACAATGTGTTTTGAGTACAACAACAATAACGAACGATAAAGTCTGGACGACAGGTAGACTGCGGAGTAAAAACCAACTGAATTTACTCCAACCACCCAAATGAATGTAACTGTAAAACTGGAACCATTTTTGTGATTTAGTAAATGCATGTGCTGTAAGGTATTGTCACTAGCTACTCTTGTTTAAGCCACGGGAAATGAAGGCGTTGCAGTTCTGCTAGAAGACATGGCACAATGAGAGATTATGTAGAGGAATCGGGGAGTGAGAAATATTCTTTAGGCATCGATGTCGGAATCTTCTGAGTCGTAAAGTTTGGTGCCGGACTATATGTCAGAATCAGGAAGTAGAATTAGCATTATATTCCTTGCATGATGATGTCATGCCGACAGCCAGCTCTTGTACAAAACTAAATAAAGGAAAGAAAAATACAAATGACAATGAGTAAATGAAACACATTAATGGAATGCACTAAATTATGTTTATTTTGTCATTTTTCAAGATGTCTATCAATTAACAGTTTATTGTGGGGAAAAATGTGCATAATTCCATTGCTAGTCTAATTCCATCCTTGTCTCTTCTGATCTTTTTATGTTGAGATCTTTGTCACTAGCAGCTCAGAGTCTAACCTCCATCACCCCTCCTCCATTTTTTTTCCCCTCTCATCGCCTTGTTTTAATTTGTTTCTTAAGTTTGAAGATCTCTGAACTATACCCAATAACATTGATGGCCATATCTGCAGAAAATCTTCTTTGTTAATTCTATATTTTTTACTTTGTAAAGAAAAAACAGAACCAATGTAATATAAAGTCATCAGAAGGCGCTATGGCTGTGTGTTTGCATCAAAAGTGTATAAATTGATATTTCTCTATGTAGTTAGACCTGTAGCTCTTTACATATAAAGTCTAGTGAGTTCTCAATGTTTTCCTTCTGGAGTTCAATGGAATGTTGATGTTTTTGGCTGAATTTTCTGATTTTAATGTAACGGTTTAACTTTGTTTGTCTTAATAAATTTGCGTCTGTCCTGTATTGCTCGTGTTGTTTTTTTTCTATTTACCACCGTAGTTTGGAAAGAAGTTTTTTTCCAGCTTGCTTCCAATAAGAAAATTGGGACCAGTGGATCATTAGTGAGGTTGCACTCTTAAACAAGGCATTTAATGTGAATTCAAAATCCTTTTGGAAAAGTTTTCAGTTTCAATTTTAGTTTTTCATATAGTGCCTTTCACAACACAGTTGCCCCAAGGTGCTTAGCAGCTCCACTTTATGCTTTGTTTAGAAATTGCATTTGTATAACTCTGCATGAGACTTGCTTTATGTAAAAGGAATTAGCTAAGCAAACAAATTAGTAGTCAAAGTGCAATGTTTTCCTCCCTGCCATTGCAGAATGCAGACCTCTTTGGCCTTGGTATAGGGAAGACTGGAGACTTTTCCCATGCGGCCTGTTTTTTTTTTTTTTTGCTCACATAGTGCCTTGCAAGAACTTTGGAGAATAACTAATGAAGCTTCCTGAGCATGTTTCTAAATAAACCATCCGCTCTCTTCGCACAGGGTGGTCGCCTGGTCCTGTGTAGGTAATAAATGATTTCCTATTCCCTCCCCATCCTGCTTAACAGATGTACAATGCTGACCTCCTGGTTTCCCTGCTTCACTGTTTTAAGAATACCCCATGCATCAGGACAGTCAGGGACAAGTGCCAGGAATGGGTGCATCTGCAAGGATGTGGGTATCTGCTGGGGATTTCAGAGGAAGTAATTGAACTGCGATGTCCATGGCCTTAATTGTTTGTTCTGTCCTTCTTATGTCCAAAGCCCAGAGCCAATGAATCAATGTTCAGCATTAATGAAGACATGAATTCAGTTTTTATTTATTTTTGCCAGTTTCTGTCACGATCCTATTTTAGTGAAAAACACAAGTAGTATTTTGTGGAGGTCACCTCGCTGTTTATAAATAATGCAACCTGTTAGTTTTCCTGAGGCATCAGGCTGAGTGTGTAGGCCAAGGTGGAGTGTCCCAGCAATGAGGTGCACTGTGTTACCGGGCCGGCCATGGCCTTAATAATCTGACGGAGGTTAAAAAAAAATATAGACCCCACGTAAGAATACATATCGCATGTTAGCGTCACTGCCTGTTTCCCAGGGAAACAAGAGCAGTGATCCTCATCACGGTGCTGACAGATATCCACGATTTGTCTGGCAAATATTAATTGATGATAAGGGTAAACCTATTGTTGTACTTTCTATATTTCCTGCATTTCCCGCTACTAGAATGGAGTTGTCAACTAATCTTACAGTTCCTGTTGTAATCAGATGGTGATTCAGGTGTCATCATTTTTAGTTGTGTGAAGTTATCCGTTATAATCGTATATAAGGCTCATTAATTGATAGCAGCAATGGGGGAAGGGGATTAGGTGTTAGGGCATATGATTCAAAATCCCACCTCTGCTCTGTGTGTGTGAAGTTTGCATGTTTTCCTCATGCTTTACTGGTGTCCTGCGGGCGCTCTGGTTTCCTCCCGCAGTCCAAAGATATGCATTCTAGGCTTACTGGCTCCACTCTATTGCCTGTTGTGTGTGTAGTTGCCAACCTACAGCAGTGCAGCAGTCTTCTTCCATCTCACATCAGCTTGCAAGCAGACCCCACGCTAATGGAAGAAGAATTCATGTCAGCAATTGGTTCTTTAGTTCCTGCCATTACTTATTACTGTTTTGGTGAATCTGCTATTATTCTATCAGCACTTGAGGTAATGAATATATAATACCATTCTAAATCAGACAGCCAGTAATGCCTGGACCAGTCATTTCTAGGCTGGATAAGGTGTAAATTCATGAAATGTGAAATCTGGGTTCTGTGAACAAGAAAAATTATAATGGACAGTGAAATATCAAAGACTGAAAGGAGGCAACAGGGGGTTTTAGTAAAATCCGTATCTTCAGTCAGCCAGACGGCCCTGAAACAGCAGACTTTCCCTCTGTAGTAATCGTGCTTCTGATTTTACACTCCAGCTTCAACAAACAACAAAGGCGAGCTACTGTTCAGCTACCCATCATGAAGGTTCTTGATGACGCCACGAATCATCTCCATTTCAAAGTATCGCCTCTCATTAGGCAGCCTTTTTGTTTGTCTGCTTTAGTATTGCATTGATTATTTATTACTCATATGGAACCCTGGCTTCCAATTAAATAGCAAACAACTCTCATTCTGTGAGAACAAAACCTCAGTGTATTTGTATCGTAAACGTGTAGTACTACAGATCGCAAACCTATTAATGATACAATTGTCAAACTCACTCCCCCAAAGATACAGCATTTAATTTCCATGCTTATAGGAAAAACTAGATTTAGCAGACTGAACAATATCTGATGTTATCTTCTCCCATACATGAAGAATTATACCTTCTGAGAATGTTGTAGTGTGCTACACCGTTCTTGTTGTTTGTTTGTTCACCTTTTCATAATCATATATGTTCTGTGGGGAATTTCATTCTGACAGTTTTGCAGGTATACCACCTTTGGACAAGTCTAAAATTAATCTTTTTTTGTCTCAATCAGGGGATTCAGATCCTTCAGGGCTTCACCTCTCTGTATGTTTGATGTTGTATTGATTTTTCTTCTTCTTTCTTCTTGGTCTTCTGCTGTTTTGGGAGTTCAGGGGTTAATAACAGAAATTAATCATTTTACAAGCTGGTGTCTCATTAAATGAGCTCTGAAGTTCACTAATAGCCATCACTGTAGAATTGCTGATGGTGGCAGTATCCTTTCAGTAACCTATATTGACATTATGGTAAAAAAAAAAAACCTTGTTAACTGTTACCTCAATTTGCATATTATCCTTTGACCTTGTGATATTGTGGTCCTGTTCATTCATTTATCATTAAAACCTTATCCTTATGTCCTGAGTTGCTAGCCTGCTGCTTTTAGCCTTAGTGTTTTGTATACATGTGGTCGTGTAAACTTTGAGTAATAAAAGTATATCGTGCTTGTAGCATTATCACTGTCTTAGTCCCATTGACTCATTTTTCCAGGCAGCAGAAGGTGGACCCAGATTGAACACCTGCTGGCTAGTGCAGGGCAGTTGGGGGTGTTTGAGCATCTGCCCTTAGATGCCCTGGCCAACTGTTTAGGTGCCACCTTTTTACCTTTCAGCAGCTGCCTGTCAAGAAGTCTCTGAGCACCCAGATGGCATTAGTTTAGGACCCACAAGTCTAGGATACTTCATCTAGATTACAAGGAAGCTGCGCAGTGGCCCAGCAAACTGCATATGGGTATGAAAGTGAAACGCAATCATCTTGCACATCATACCCATCCTGATGAAAGCGAAACATGCTGGTCATTGACAATACAAGAAGTTCAGTCGATTAGATGTGTTTACCTTCAGGAAAAAAACTATGATTGTTTTGCTTTTTTTTTTTTTTGGTAATTGGGTTCAGCACTCAATGCACAGATACATTCAGTCCCTTCAGATCTTACAGTGCATGCAGCTGCTGTCAAGACTGCGGTCACACTTTAGGCAAAGCTGATGTGTCTTTCTCTCAAGCCAAAGAATCCAAAATTAGTGCACGGTGTTGCTGATTATAATGATTCAGCTACCTGCACTGAATAAATCAAACAAGTAATTCCCAGTGCTTCAATAATCTAAATAAAACCAATACGATTCTTAAATTATACACTGCAAGGTTTGATTTTCTGTGCAAGGCCAACTTCACATTCACCTACCTGTTCGCAGAGGAAACTGATTATGTCCCAATATTGGAATTATTTAGAACATGCAATCCGTAATACGTACGTGTATGTCTATAATTACATATACCTCAATAACACGATTATGTCATAATTGCTGGCCAGTTTAAACTTTAATTATCACTCGCCAGTCATTGTTCTCCTGTCAGTTAAGTCACTTTCAATATATTTTTAATGGAGCAGAGAATAAGGGGTAGTCGCACAATTAGTGATTTGATCCCCCCTGGCAACCATTACTGCCTGCATCAAGACAGTTTTAATCGTCAGCAAAGGACTTTCCATACTACTTCGAACATGAGAGTGAAGAGCATTTGCTTTAAACGTTTTTCATAATTAGTAATTTTACATGTGCCATTATATTTGCTATTAAATTGATTTAAAATGGTTTTAACCCCAACAAATGGTTGAGTTAATCAACATTTAATGCAGAGTAAATGAATAATCTACTTACTTCAGCATAAGCTTAACATTTTAATGTATTGTACTGTATATTCGCAATGTGTATTATGGACTAAACAATGTCATTTTCATTAGTAATGTACATATTAATCTGTCATTGGGAATCAGTATCTGAAATGTCAGTAATCAATGCCTTTCTACAGTAATTTTCTGACATGATTATTTATACAATTTCCCGATTGATCTCAGTATCTCAGAAGTGCTATCTTATAACACTGCTACAAATAACCACGCCAAAAATCTCAAAATATGCTTTTAGAAAACTGAAAGTCCTGAATCGCCCCAAATTTCTCCAGTCAGAATTCAGGTTTGTTTATGGTATTTGTTAAACTCACTTTCTGGGGTGGAACCCTGAAATATTCCAGAAATAATGTTCCATACTTATTTGATTTCTTTTCCTTTTGTCATTCAATGGGTGAATCCTTTTCAACCTAATTAGAAATAATTCTCATGCGTGACAGTGGTAATGACAATGTCTTGTGGTTTCTGTTGATTTTGTGCTTTTATTTTAGAATTTTTTTTTAGCTTTGATTAAATGTTTATCTGTGACACAAATACCTAGAAACAGCTTCAAAATATTTTGAACTGTACCTGATCTTTTAAAAAAATATATAAAAAACTATTTTGAAGGGTATATTAAGCACTCCTCCTTTATTGGCGTAAATTCGAACCCTAGCAGAATGCCATGCCCATAGCTCCCTGTTCAAACCACACTGTGGTATTCAAAAGCAGCAGCACTCTATGTGTAGTTAAAGAATGTAGTAAGCCTGTTTTTCTTTGTATGTCCACTTGGAGGTTGGATCGCATACACATGTAGCAGTTATAATTAACTAGTGGTTGAGAAAGTATCTGGTCAGCCTGGAATGTCCAATGGGACACCAGGTTCAAGCAATCTGCCTAAATGCAGAGCTTGTTGTAAAGGTTTGAGCTGCTCCTGGATAAGTGATGTGAGCTTTAATTGCCTGTGGATGAAAGGGCACTTGAAATGTTGTCCCATTTCTCAGATCACTGTCTCTTCTAGTGCCTCTTAGGCTATCTTGTCACGGTCTAACTTGTCATAGTCTGGCTTTGACGATCAGACTGGGGGGGCTGGCCTGAACTCAGCTGCAGCCACTTAGCTGAGGAGGAGTGCATTTCCAAATGACCTCTATCAAAGGGAGTGACAAAGACAAATTGAAGGCCATAATCTTCCATACCTTTATTCAGCATAATCCACTGCATGAAGTTAAAAGATATGTAGTCTGCACTGCAGTAGGGTATAATCGAACCTTCTAATTTATATTTATAGTGCTTCATTCAGAAGTCCTGATTAATCCACTTAATGACATGAGCTCATCTGTAAATCTTCCGTCTGGCTGCTGGGGGCAGGGCGGAGCGGGGGCGGGGGGGGTTATGTGTGGTGAGTGTGAGAGCAGATGGGGGGGGGGCTATCTCCAGTCCATGGATGCGCACAGGTCTGGCATGAGAGATTATCCTAATCAGGCTTCAGTAATTGGGGTACTGGGATAGAGTTTCTCAGGTCCTGGAAGGCAGTGCTACGAAGGAGACATTTCCATAGACACCTATAATGAGAACGGTACTCAATGCGGTAGCTGGTAAAGGGGGAGTTTGAGTCCCTGGGCAGCAACAAAGTTCAATGCCAAACTTAAGTTGGTTTCCAAAATAAAAATAGAACAGTATTTGATACTTTTTGATGAAAGTATATTGTGTAATACAGACTGTTCAAAGCCCTAAACTGGTAAGGTCAGCATCCAGATTGAAGGTAATGCTCAGTGCACATGGGCATTAAGACCACGAAGTGGAAATGCCATTTTATACAAGTGACATGTTGAGGTGCAGCCTTCCATGTCTATTTACTTTGAGGTGCCCGTTTGTCTCCCTGATTGTGGTGTTCACTTGTGTGCCTTTACTCCTGTGTAAGTCGGCTCTGACAGCAGAGGATCAACACAGCAGACTGTGGCAGGGTCTAAAAATCTAAAAAGACTGTCGTACTGAGAACGCTAATAAGCAGACGCTTGACGGCTCTGTTTACGACAGCTGAGGAGCGCATAGCCAGTAAGTTGGAGAACTAGCAAATGGAGAGATAATATTCATGGGGACAGCTGCGATGTCATTTGGAAAGATGGTGGTCAGCGCACTCGGCTGCTTAAAATGCAATAATCGTGCTGTTTGCGCCGAATTTGGGAGCACTAAAAACTGAAAGTGCTAAATGTTATGTATGAACTATCGCAGGAGTGAAGGCAGAATTATCTCTGCTTCACTGACTGTTCAGAGACCCAGGACATGTTAATGACAGTGTTAGCCTAACCCTTCCCCCACAGAGCCATACAGAAGCTCATTAATGATCTAGCGAAAAAAACTCTCCTGGGTTGGGCATTTAATCCATACATCATGTACCTACGTATGTCTGCTTGAGCATGGGGGTCTGCAGCCATGTCCCTGTGTATCGATGTGTGTGAGCTAAGGGGATTTTCTCCACGTCCTTCAGCCTATTTCAGTTCCACACAGTGATGTGGCTGTAATTTCTGTATACGGCTATGAGCTCTGGGTGGGGCTGACTGTAATGGGGCCGACTGTAATGGGGCCACGCTCACTGGGATGTTGACAGTGTGTGACTATAGGCTCATTAGGGGCTAAATTGGTGGGATGTATCATAGGGTGACAGACGGCCGTTGTGCTCCACAAATGTCGACTCAGTGGCCAGCACCAGATCTGAGTGTACAGAGAGGCGTGCCTTTGAAAAGACATTGCTTAGTACAAAGTCGTTACTTCCTTGCTTCTTTATCCGGAGAGGGAATTTCCCCAACAAATCCTTAATCTAAGGGAATTCATACCAAGAAAAACAGTATGTGAATCTTGCAATAATCTTCTCTGCATAAATCCTACTTGGCAAACGTTGCTTTTAATACAATGCATTTATGTAAATATAAAGGAATTTTCTGAGTATCTGTTCAGCAGTTTTGTCCTTATATTCACCAGATGACCATTCAATGAAGATCAAAGGTCATTCGAGGGTTAACAATAGGGCACTTCAACAGCCTGCCCGCGGGCCACAACTGGCCCCTGAAGAAATGCTATCCGGCATGTTAACATGCATGGTTTGCTACCATGGGGCCTAGATATATCTGACATTTATGACTGCTACATGTGCTATCTGCATTATGCGGAGTAACCTTCTCTATGGTACAGTAGTTATAAACATTAAAATGATATAAAACAAGATTATAGCTGGTGCCCCCCCCCCCCCATAAAGGTACTGGGTGCAGCGTTTGTGATTTTCAGCAGCTGCGCCTCCGAGAGCCTCGTCACAGCCCTGGTACTGAGATCGAAGAAATATCCTTGGTCCTCCCCATATTTAACATTTGATAATCTGGCCCTCAAGATAAGGCAACTGAAAAACCCTGATCTACAAAATGAAGTAACTGCCTTGTAAAGATGTACTAAACCATAACAGATGTCATTTTCTTTCCCATGCTTTTTTTTATCCGCTCCTTAGAAAATGGCTTAATTACCATGATGAGTGTCCTCGATGACACTCGAAGGTCAAGGGTTCTCCAGATGGGTCATTTTGTGAAATCACTCTGTGGGATTATGGGCAGTGAAGGTGTAGAGACTCTTTTTGTCAAAACTGAAATTCAAGGAGATGCAAGGACCTCCACATCTCATTAGCACACTATGCTCCTTTCAAGTCTGTTGCTGCATAAAATCATTATCTTGTAATATGAAGGATATTCTGCTGTTCTGGAGCTGACTGCAGTACCAATTACATTTGTTCATTAGATGGACATTAGGAGATATTTCTCACGTATTTATACCTCGCAACATGCCCTTTAGAAAATGCCTGATGTTACCAAAGCAACGATTTTCATAATTTCATAATAAACCTTGTTCTGAAATTAAAAAGCAACTGACTTCAAGGAATTGCAGGCATTTTAAGGATATGTAGCTAATTAAAAAACAGTCAGGCTGTTCTGGAGCCAAAAGGGGCCATACCTAGGATAAGGTAGGAGCAAGTACTCACTCCACGCGGTAACCTGACAGAGCTATTATTATAAGTAAATATTGGTAGTACTCATAGATATTTTAGGTAATCTATCATAGAGTCATTGCTGTGAAAGTAAATATGCAACATGTAGTGTACCTGAACTGCATACCAAACGTTTCTATCCATCCAACTTATCCAGCGCTGTATCACGGTGAGTCTGAAGTCTACCCCTGGAAGGAAACAACACGAGGCAGCAGACACTTGAGACAGGAGGCCATGACAGGATGCATGCCGAAGGCCATTTTCAGACATCTATCTTCCTGGACTGGCAGAGTAAACTAGAGTAGCTGGGGCTACTCCAGAGGTACTCGTGCAAACATGGGAAAGAACGGGGGGTGGTAATGACTCTGTGGCTCCAGAGGTGTGAGGTCACAATTGTGACCAGTGTGCCATCATTTCGCCTCATAATTATTAGCAATCATGTGATATTTGCATATTACCAGTGTAGATTAGCCACAACAGAATAAAGATCTTTCCTTTTTCTAAATAGTGTTTCTTTACATCATAGCAAGTCGTGTAGTCATAGTAATAACGGCATGCCTGACAAGTAAATGAACACCCACAGACTATACACATTTTATCCACACAAAACCAGCAGCAAAGCAGCTAAACTCCATTAGAAATGAATCACTGCAATGGGGTTTAAATCTGAAGCACTATTGGAGATGATCTCCGCTAAGTACCATTTTAAGTAAACACGCATCGATGGGGTGTTGATACAAAGACACAACTGACCCTGACATTTTGGTCTTATTCTCATTCATTCTCCTTCCGGCTGGCAGCTGGGTGTTGGTTTGTTGCTGGGCCATTCAATGGCACAGTAGTTGTCCTTGGATCAAAGACTCACGTGTTGTGCAGCTATGTTACCCTGTTTCTTAGCTGAAAAGATCAGTATAGTCCTAGGCCTAGATGCTAAGCTATGTTCTAAGGAGTAACATAACCGAGTTTTTTGTCCTGCTACAAGGGACATTATCATCCATCCATCCATCCATCCATCCATTCACCATCTTCTAACTGCTTATCCTGGACAAGGTTATTGGGGGCCTGAAGTCTATCCCAGGCAGCATAGGACATGAGGCTAAGGGACACCCTGGATGGGATGCCAGTTCGCTGATAGTATGTTTATTATCATTGAAATTTATTTTGTCTTAAAATCATTTCTTCATGTCTTGACTGAATTGTTGCTATATTACAGTAGAATGGAACATTCAGAAATGTGCTGAAATGTATCTTTATATGTTGGTTAATCCCAGCAATTGAATGATTCCACTTGTGTCCATTAAAACTGTCTAATTTTAATTTGAACTGACCACATTCCATCTATATCTGCTTGATAGTTGCTTGTTAGAGCTTAAATGAACAAAATTTCATAGAATGAGGTTGCCTTTTATTAGCAGAAGGTTGCTCGCAATGTTTTAATAAAGAACTTGTTTGTGAGCTCAGGATCAATAATTCAATATGCTGTAACCCTGCGGGCCAGTTGTATGAAACACAGTTCTACCATCCATCTTCCAACTTATCCGGAACATAGCCAGGCAAGTGTGGGCCTATCCCAGGCAGTTCAGGACACAAGGCTGGGGTACTCCCAGGACAGGGGGCCAGTCCATCACAGGGCACAAGGCTGGGGTACACCCTGGATGGGATGCTAGTTCATTACAAGGCACAGGGCTGGGGTACACCCTGGAAGGGATGCCAGTCTATCACAGGGCACAAGGCTGGGGTAGAACCTAGATGGGATGCCAGTTCATCAGAGAGCACCTACCCACACATACACACTTTGGGGAATACAGCCCTGTCTTTAGATTATGGGCGGAATCCTGATTTTATACAGGAAAACCACATCACAAGAAAACTCCAAACACATCAGGCAGAGGTGTGATTTGAACCCAAATCCTGAAAACGCAAGGCAACAGTGCTACTCAGTGATAATTGCAGAAGATTGATGCTGCTGATCATAACACGAGTATGATTAAAAAATTCTGGCGACAGTCTGACACTTCAAGTAAACTGAATTTCACCTGCGATTTCAGGTTCTGTAAGGTGGCTGCCTTTCCATGCAGTTCATGCATTTAATCATCATGCAGTTACTCACCAAGTGGTGCTGAATAAAGGAAATGTGGAAACAGCTGAATTCTGAAATTCTGTCAGCAACTGCAGTTCTTGGACTTGGATGTTGAGGAAATCCTAATGCTAGTCAGGGCACATGATTTCCGCAGCGTCGAGCATGCGCGTCTTCACAAACTTACCATCAATGTGTGCTTTTGATGATGTTGTTGGAGCTGCATCTCTGGTCTCCTGACTTAAATTAAAAATGAACTACTGTTTCCTCAGCCCAACCAGTAACTCATTTATTTTCTTTGTTTTTGTCTGTATTGCCTTTGCTAACCAGACTATTTGTGAAAATGATGAGTTTGACAGTGGTGCCAAATGTTACATTTCTTCAACACTGTTTCCATGTTTTAAAGTCATCTCGTGGGCTGGATTAGGCCCTTTATCACAGACTATGATTGGTGACAGCGGGCCGTATTCAGCAAGTGGCCTTTCAGTATTACACTTGTGCTCTAATTCATAATTAGGAGCAGATGTAACACTACACTTATACGGTGACTGTACTTTTATAACGGCATTATGATGTCTTATGAGAAACTGTTGTTTGGGGCGTTCCTCAGTGGTACGGCAGACGAGTGCTGCCCCCTGGTGGTAATAAGACTTACTAAAACCGTTTAATCATGCCATGGAATGAGCTACTGAAAAGTCATTTATTCATATGGAGTGACAGGTCCAATTTTAACTTCTTACATATATTGCCCTCTGTAATAGTTTCCTTTTTCCTTATAAATAGATGTAATCATACTAAAACTTTTGTTACCGTTGCTGATTACCAAGCCCACGCATAATATGCTGTGTGCAATTTCACATTTGACTAATCTGAATTCAGACTATCAAATATCTAGTGGACCTTAAAAACTATCAATCCTCAGCACTACAAAAGGAGCCACTTGGCATGATTATTGACTTCTTCCTCTGTAAATTGTAACAGCAGCCATGCACATTGATTTGTGTTCTGATATTTAAAAAATCGGATTTCTGAACTCTGTGTTCATAATAACCCATCAAAAAACCTGAAGATAAGCACACCAGGGCTTTGCGCTTCATAAATCAGTAGATTGGCATCTTTAATGAGCTTGATATAAAAATACGTGATTCAGTCCAACGTCTTATCGTCTGGCAGTTTGTATGATAACAAAACCCAGATGTAAACATCTTTTCTATTTCCAAAGTTCTCATTTTCTTTAACGACCGGCATATATTCTAGATGTACTGTTCCCCTTCACTAAATGTACAGAAATGCTAATATATCCAATTTTTCATATTACGTTTTGTGTTTTAAATGGATCTTCAAATCAAATATGTATTTGTAATAATATATATTTAATATAGTTTTTAGTGACTTAGTCTATAGAATGTGATTATAAAGTGGGATATTCTCCAGTCTGTACCTTGTCATTCAAAAATGTAAAACAATGGAAAACAAATTTAAATTTATACAGGAGAAAGCGAGAGCCACGTTTAAGCCTTTATCGTTTGCTATTGCAGAAAGGATACGTATCAAGTGCAGTGTATGTGTGCATTGTAATGGACTGGTGTACTGATCCAAAACAAGACGGATAGATCATTGTATTGATGGATGGATGGATGGATGGATGGATGGATGGATGGACGGACACTATACTATTGAGTCTCTCCACCAGGGGTCACTAGAGTACCATTAACCGAAGTGAAAGCCTATAGCCTTCATTATTTTTTTTTTTCGATTTTTTTTAAATGACTTTTCATGAAGCTGAGAGGTATTCCCATAGGAAAGAAGAAGCTCTTGACTATAAATCCAAGGTAAAGCAAAGTTTAAAAATGTATTTACAAATGCACGTCAATGAATAAAGGAGCACTATGAGCACAAGACTGGTACTTTTCCCCAGTCTGGATAGATTGTTACAGCCCCTCCCCTCTTTCTATAATTTATACCATATGTAGAAATGCCATTTTAATGAGAGTTATGTGTGGTAGGATAATATAGCATATGTTTCTTTGGCCCCAGGAAGTGTGTGAACTGAAAGTTTTCACTCCTGTTTGGTATGTACATGACCCACCTAGTCTAGATTCAACTCACCCACCTGAGCCTGAGTCAAGGAGCCGTTAATAGATAGCTGAACACCGTTACACATCCCGTTGTTTAATCCTGCTCTGTCTTTGATCCAAGTTGTATCCCCACTCGGTTGCGTTTCTTGAGTTCACTCATAGGTCTTCCGGGGACGCTTGTGAATAAAGGATACGTCTCACCAGACGTGACTTTCTTCCACACCTGGATAACAAGAAAAAACTTTAACAGTTAAAGGAAATGACACGATGTCAGTACGAATGAGACACTTTTCATTCTCCAGCAACATTACTTTGGGACACGGCTGGCATGCAGTGCTAGCATAAATAAACACAGATTTGGCTTTCGGCTGATCCCAGCTTGGGCTACGAAGCTATCTGACGCCGACCCCATGCTCGTTTGTTATTCACTCGGATCTAGCAGCACACAAGCAGTGATATGGGGCTGTAAAGTCCCAATAAAGCTAGAGGCTTCTCCAGTACCCACAGGAGAAAGATACCTTGTTCCAATCGCCGTACAACCTGTAATATGACATGACGTCAAAGTTTTGAATGCTAGGGTTCAATGCCTTCAGCTGTTACAGCGTTCATGGGTGTTGTAGCTTTTTAGGTGACCACACTAAATCATTTCGATACATTTAATATGGCCTCATTTTTATATAATTTATTTTTGATAATTTTACTTCCGCATTTTATCACATATATACATATAGCTTAAAAATAACGAGTCAAAGCAATCTTCTACAGTACAGCAGCTCCCAAACTTTCAGGACCACCTTTTTGCAGATTTGAAGACTATTTTAAAGTGCACCCCCCCCATACACACACACACACACCACCACCACCACCACCACCTACCATGCACACTCATTAATTTACCCCACACACCATGCCCGTTAGGGGGTGTGCCCCCCGGTTTGGGAACCTCTGTTGCGGTAAGTCATTTGAATCTGGAAAATGTTTTATCATTTTCCTGTGTTTATCATTTGTTTTATATGATTTTTGTTCTGCTGTATTGTTTGGGTATTCACATGATAGAATATGGCTTTGGGATGATTTGTTTTTTGCTTTTCTGTGCAGATTTTCAGACGTATGTTAGACATCTATTAGATATATGATAAATGTCCTTGAGTCACCTTACATATATTTTGCTCTTCTGAATGCTGATTTGTAGATGCTCTATAATATGCATTCACTTCAGTTTTCTTTAGTTCTGGGCAAAAACCATAATTAAACCATACATTTCTCTGTGCTTGTCATATTTAGAATACTCATGGTTTTTCTTTATGGCAGCCATATAATCAGTGTTTTCATCAATCTAACACTGAACCAGTTTTTGTATCCTGCAGTAGAATGTGGTTAGTGTCCTGCCTTTCAGTGAAGACCTCAGATCACTATGACATCTTCATCAGGATGATCCATAAGATGCTTTGTGGTCACGATCAAGAGACAAATCAACATATTGATCAAAGCTGTTCATACTACTGAGGTCATTGTGGCTGAGGTTTGGTCTCTGAGATCTAATTCCCCTGAAATATCGGCTTCTTTTCACAAATACTTGTGTGGATCCTTCCTTCATGTAGTTAGATGTATTCTACACAAAGTTTTTCTAGTCTTAGTACAGTACAATGTGTTTTGAGTCTTAGTAAAATGTCGTTCTTTTACAGATCGAATGCTACCTTGCACATTTTTTTTCTTTGTTTGCTCGGGCACTTGAACTTAATTGTTATTTAAACTAGGCATTACTAGACATACTCTAATATGGTTTATGTGGTTAGAGGAGTGATATGTTGGTGAAGATTGGCTGGATAGTCTTAATCCAACCAATATTTTAATACTGCTTCCAGGAGATCTTGTGCACTTGGAGACCAACAGCAGGGGATGTTAAAACATCAGCCTGTGTTGAGGATGGTTGGTTCAGCATGTTGTCAAGGTAACAAAATCATTAGATGTACTTTTGTCTGTGTCCAAAAGACTGATCTGTACTCATGGGAGCAATTTAGGCCACTAAAGGTGATCAAGAAGTACACTGAAAAGCCTACTCTTTAATGGAGACTGTGAGTACAGAAGCAGACTGGCCATCTGTAGAGATGGTGAGGCAGACCTGACATGTTTACCTGGATGGACACAAGCATTTACAAATAGGAAAAATTTGACAATACAGTATTCTCTGCAGTTCTCTAACAACACAGAAGAGCTCCCCCTGGTGTGGAGACTGTAGCATTCCAGCATATTCACACTTATTCTCACAAATGTTCTTAAAACATTATAGCCCTTGGACTGCATTGCCCTGCAGAAATATTGAGCAAATATTAAAAAAGTGACAATAAGAGAGAGTAAAAGGGGTGAGAAGAGAATGAATTTTGACATTACTTGAAGGCCCGTCAATACCTTTAATGAAGGTCTAAATGTCACGTCAAATCCTCACAAATGATAGCACAGCAGAGAGAGTGATGAGGGCACAGCTTGAAGGAATCCAGTCAGTCTGCATGGGCCCTTTACTCCCTCCTTCCCTTTGGAAAGCAGTTAAAGACCATAACTGCCAGGGCATCCAGAGTCAGGGACAGTTTTTATCCAAATGTCATAAGACTACTCAACAGGCATTGATTTATTGCTGCTGGGTCAATGATACATACTCTACTACTGCTTCAGCTGCCTGCCACTTTATCTTACCTCATGTCATGATGTTACACACTTCACATGTTTCTTCTTACTGTTTACTGTCTGCTGTGCGGTTATTGTGTAAATCTGTTATGAGTCTGAAAGCTAACACTCAAGGAAGAATCTCACTGTCTCCAATTTAATGAATCTAACATCTTGTTACATCCTGATTGTCTACAATTATGTTTAGCTGCTTAAATGACGCTTCTATCTGAAGTGACCGGCGCACATTTTAATAGACAGTTTTGTTTCACAATCTTGGTGAAGGGTCCCACAGTAAAGCTCTTCCATGGACATGAGCCACGAATGTTTGGGATTGAAATGTTAGTCTCCACTTCGGTATTTGTAGGGTTCCTCTGTCCTAGAAGTAGTTTTAGATAAATGGAAAGCCAGCATTATTCATAGCAAGAGGTTTAACAGGAGGATAAAGTGAACTGTGAAATTGCAGGAAGACTGGAAAAGTAAATATTATTGTATTTGTTGGCTGTGTAATGTAATACTGCTTCTACTCTATTTTATCTGCCTTTCTTCAGATCAACAATTGATGCCATATACACCAGAGGCTATCTCCACTGAAAGCCTTCCATCAACCTGATTTCTCTAATACAAATCAAGTCTGTTAGGACCTAGACCCCACATAGGGAAAATCAAGCAATATATAATGTCCTCCCATCTCCCTGCTTCTGCGGCAAAATGTCTGGAACTGAACAATTTATGCATTATTTTCAGAAAAAAAACAGGATAAACCTATGAGTGTGCATTTGCCAAGCTCCTCTGAGTCGTACTGTTGTGCTGGCCAGACTGTAGACAGAAAATTCCCTACCCTCCTGTAAGTATGAATTTCCTGCCTTGGGTCAAACAGCCGGTGCCTTAAAATGCTCAGCTGTATGTTACCTGCAGGCTCTTTATGCCAGTGTCCAGCTTGCTGTTCCCCATTGACAACGGTCCCCATGAGATTAGTGGACATCATGTACAGCTGGATTTGTTGCTGCATTTTATTTATACTACTTGGATGACTAAACTGAGTCATTCATACTGTGGGTTGAGGCTCCTATAAACTTGCTTCAAAAGGATTATTTAATGTCTTTGTTGCTTGTAAATCTGTGTGGCACAGTGATTACTGCCTGTTGTTTTATTAGGCGATTTTCTACATTTTCAAAAGATAATAATGAAAGTAATGTCCAGGAAGTAAAATAACATAAAAATGATTTCTAAAGGAATTTTTGCATATTAATGTTGATTAATATTAGCCATGAATCAATGCACTGTCCAGGACTGTGTAATGGCCTGAGTGTACCATGTTGAACTATGCTTTAACTGTGTTGGAACCTGAGTCTACCTTGTAGAACCTTCTAGAATTTTGACAGTGTAGTGGCCTGTGCCTACATTGTAGAACTGTGCTTTTGCAATGTAGTGATCTGTGAATACCATGTTGGACTATGTCAGACTAACTCTAACTGTTTATTTATCTGTCAATTCCATGCAGGACTCTGCTCTGGTCACGGTCTGGGTAAGGTGGCTTTCCATCCAAGAACTTTACACCTGCAATTCCACAGCATTTCTTTTTTTCTTGCATGTTCCTTTGATTAGTAGTCATCACTCTCCTCAGAGGCAGTCTTAATTTTGAAACAAAGCTGTTAAGCTGTGGCTGAGTGTGGGTGTGTGTGTGTTATGTTTGCTAGAGTCTCTGTGGGTATATGATGGCGATTTGCTTTCCAAATTCCTTGTAAACACAAAGCACAAAATTTAATTTTCTTTTTAATTTAACCTTGTCAGCGTCATATTGCTGATGGTTTGAAAATCTCTTCTCGGCTCCTTGACATATTTAATTCACCAAGCAATCTGCAGGCTTTTGCTTTACATTATGCATCTCTCTGACTTTCTGTCCATTTCCAATTCACTGGCTTAAACATATTGGACTGACCTGATTGTGCTAGAATTTGCCTCTCTTGCATCCGCTAAATTGCTAAGTTTGTGCAATAGCTAAATTGCTAAATTTGGCAGAACTTAATTCCTAATTGCCTGGTGGTACTAAATCTGGCAGCGCTAAGTTGCTAAACCTGGCGTTGCTAAATCACAGCAGTTGTCTCAGGGGGTTGGTCTGGTTTCGGTTGAGATTCCAAGCCCTGCAGGCCACATTAATCACACATGACAGGGATAGTGGCTGGTCGCCCTGACGACCCTCTATCTACATCCACAGGCGCAGCATCCCTGGAAGATTTGTGTCGCCCACTAATGGGGGAAGAGGTGGGGAATGGAACAGGCACACAGCATGAGTTTGAGCTGTTAAGCTTCCAGTGGCTGTAGATAGCTAATTTTCTTGATTGTGTAGCCCTTGGAGTCCCCTAGATATTAGGCTTCCACAACCCACTCTTCCACACAAAACCCCTTCCAGGACCAACAAATCTAAGCATGTGTGCTACACTGTGTTGTAAGCACCTATTTTTCAATGTGAGAACAGAATAAATTTGTTGTAGTCTTTATGGAGAACACTACATTTCTGTATTAATGATATATATATATAAAACTTAACAAGGAAATTATAACCAGTGAAAGGCACACTTTATTGAATGGCCCTTTCATGACATGTACTTTGTTTACTGCCTTAGAATTTCATTGTTTGCAACTGAATATTGCCCTGAAACTTTTCAAGCCATAAATATTAGCCCGCAGGGTCAATTAAAAGAATTACAACCAAGACCACAGTTCCAACATCTGGACCCACATGCCTGAAATCCATGCTCTTTGTGACTTGTGATTAACAAAGCCAACTGTGTCATACCACTTACCACCTGCAGTGGGCGCATCTGGCCAACGAATGGCCAGTGGATGCACTGGCAGGAGATCGTATCATTGGCAGGAGATCGTATTGAATAGCATTTCCCATCTTCTTGTTTTTGTTCAGTTTAAATGTACCACCCATAGTAATTAAGCTCTTTGTTCATTTCAACCTGGAAGTATTATGTTTTTCAAAAATCCATTCTATCCCAGCTAATTCAACAGCTGTTGTACTATTACTGTAGTATTTCTGTATCTTTCCTTGGTGAACATCCTCAGTGTACAATAACGAGAGTGGATTAGGAAAGTAATATATTCATGAACCACTTGGTATAGAACCAAAGGATGTTGAAATTCAGTGACCGTTGGTTCATTCCTGAAACGTATATTCTCAGTGTCCTCTTGCGTACCCCAGACCCGTAGCCCCTTCAGCACAAGCATGGGAATTCCCACTTTGATGCATGGGGATTATTCACACGAGTGCCATCTTTCACATGCATGTCGAAGAAACCAGGCTCTGTTGTGAGTCATGGGGCCCTATTTTGCACCGGCGGAAAGCGCGATGCAAAGAGGTTTTGCTAGTTTTGTACCAGCACATTCCGCATTTTCATGCCAAGCGCACGTGTTCTCAAAATAACAAATGATTTTGCGCGCGCTTCCCGCTCGTAGTAGTGGTCTTTTTTAAATGAGGTGTGGCTGGGCGCATTGTTGGCGCGTTGCTATTTTAAGGTAGCGAAATGACATTGCGCTTTTGACCAACAAAAACCACGTCTAAAGTCAGTGGCGTATTGTTAAATGATATTTAAGCGGCGCGTTTTAGAAACGTGCGGGTGCACGACGCTCATTACGGACACAGGTACACGCTCAAAGTGCCCTAATGGTTTTTTGTTATTTTATTTTATTTCATTCATATATGTTTAATTATAGAGTACAACTTATGGAGAGAAATTTGTCTCCATATGCCCATGCCTGGTTCAGCTTGACAGGCTTAGGTAGAACAGTGGTGCTCCCATAAATGATTTGCTCCCGCTTTTTCACTTCGCGCACGAGCACGTCCGTTTCCTCGGCCAAAAACCGATCTGGTTTGCCAGGTAAATGCGCCATTATAATAGCAATTCACTATAGGTCACGCGCCCCTGCCTTTTAAAGGTGAGGTGACGTGCCATTCTGATTGGTTTATTGCATGTTACGCCCAAAACACACCTCTGAATAATTAAGAGAGTTAGGACAACCTTTTTGCGCCTTGCGCTGTCGCAAAGTCTGTTTTTTCCGCCGTGAAAATAGTGAAATGGATTTGGACACGCCCATAAATGTTACTTGCACCTTGCGCTTTAGGCTTTGCATTAGATCGTCAAAATAGAGCCCATGGTGTCCGCTTCAGTTCCTTGTCTCACCCACCTGGCAAAAAAAGGTCATGTTACTCAGAGCTACAAGACAGCACAGTTGCTAACAAGACTTGTTCTGGTCCTAGATCCCAAACTAGAATAGCCAGCATTATAACTGTAGTTAATTCATTTTTGTTATGCTTTGTTCCAGTTATGAGTACTGTTTGAGTAATGATTCATGTCTTTTCTGTGTAAATCATATTTGTATTTCATCCTGAACAGCTGCCTGCTCTACCCCTAGAGGGCTCCTGTCTGGATCAATGGTCCCGTTTCCAAGAAAACAGACATGAACCCCCCCTGAATTGCAATTGTTTTCCATTTGTATTCATCAGCTTTCTGTCTCAACAATGACAGAAACACATGGGTGAATAAAACTCTGACAGGTTCATTTTACAGCAGCACAATTTTACTTGAAAAGGCCAGTTTCTATTCAGAAAAGGAGACCAGCAGATCCTGTACCTTTTTTTGAACGTGTTGTTCTGCAGAGATGGAGCCTCCATCGCCATCAACTCAAAGTTAACTAAGACTTTCTGAGCCATCTGTGGCATCAGGTTTCACTAGAGAAGATCCAGGACCTTTGCTGACTCCATGTTACAAGGTAACCATTGCGTTCTGGTTACACATGCTGACGGAGTAGTCAGGGTGCTGCGCTCCCTTATGTTATCAAGAGGTCGTTACACTCTTGCCAAGTTTATAATGTTAACGAGTCGCTAAAAGAATCACCGTTACAAATGATGGTACAAACGTAATGTGTATACTGTGTTGTTGTTTTGACTGTGTTACTTTCTACTGGTAAAAATGTACGTGTGGCTCTAAAGATTCTGAGTTGAAAAATATTTAAAATTTATATTCTGGCCCCACAGTGTGTTTTCAGGAATAAAATTTATCTTTCCACTTCTGTGGTGTTCAACAGCTTAATACAATTCACTTTCAGGATAAATGGTTCTTTAACACCCCCCACCGCCAACATTGATAAATGATGCACATAGTCTGGTCTCTATCCACATCTCCTCGTTGATGTCACTGGGGTCTTTTTGGAAATCGGGAACAGCTGGAGTCTGCTCAGCCCTTTGTTGTGATCTTGGCCTACTGCCAATACTCAGAATGTTAGCAGGAGTTTGGTAAGGTTGGCAGATAACTGACTTTGTGAAATAGCAGGAAGTGCCTGCTTGGAGATCTAGGAATAAATGCATTATTTGTTTTGGCAAATGATGGACCCTTTTGGATGTACACGCAAAACATCACAGAAAAAGCCAGCCCCTCTTTAAACAGACCATAAATAACTGCACCTGAGTCTGAATAGATTACAGAGCCCTTTCTCAGGTGCATCATCCTGATGAGAGCAAGGCTGTTTGACCATAATTTCTGCCCATAACTAACAGAGGCTTCATGTCGTCTGCTAGCTGAATACGTTTGTCCTACTAGGCAGCCAGGTACCTGCAAATTTCCCGTTACCAGAAATGAGAGATGTTCTCTTTGGTGATGGGCCAGCTGTCTGGAGATCTGTGCTGCAGTTCCCTGTCAGCCACTGTGTGAAATTTAACAGAGGCCATTTCAAAGGACACATCCTGCCTTTCAGTAGGTTTTGCAAACTCTGACTGATACAGAATTAGTGGCAGTTAAAATTAGATGAAAACTGATTGTTATCCATTTATCCATCTATCCATGTTCCATATCTTCTTATTTTAATGGCAGGGTAAGCCATATCAGTCTAGGGTTATGGGTTCGATTTCTGCCCTCAGCTTCCCAGATTGTTGTGGAGTTTGGATGTTCTACTCATCATGAATTAGATAACCTATGTCTTTTAAAATTTTGTACTTGCAATCAATGTAGTATATCATTCTATTCAGTACAGGATTGCCATAAGTCACAAAACTATCCCAACGAGCATACAGTATAAGAAACTGGATTCTCTTCTCTGGTTAACTTTTCAAATGCTCCATTTTAGCATCTCAGTTTGTGTAAATGTGATGAGTAGTTAATTTGTTTTATGAAAGAGGTGTCATTTTTATTGGTTTGAATCTCAGATGGCTAAGGTCTGGTTTACCAGTAAGCATTGGGTACAACAAGATATACCTATCAGGAACAAGAACGCAGAGAACTGAATTAACCCAGATATTTACTGACAACTGACTGGCTGATAATGAACTTAAGAAGAATGAAACCAGGGGATGATTTGATTAATGTAAAAATCATAGAAATTGCCTTAGATTACAGCAAAACCCTCTGCTGATGAGTGATGCCAGCACAGACTGACATACTGTCTCCAAGCTTGACAATGATTGGTCGTGTTAAGAAAAGCCAGGAACAAAAGACATTCTGTCCCAAAACATGGTCCCAAACTTTGAAAATGGATGCATGAAGTAAAATCTTATATCCTCGAAGCAAATGTTAGCTTTACATAGACTTCACCTGCCCTGAATGATAGAAAACACAAGTTCACTGATTCACCCCCTTTTCTATTTATTTAGAAGTTTCCATTTATATCGTTTTTTCCCAGCTGCTTGTGAAATAATAAATATGTTGCACAACGAAGAGATCATCCCACTCAACCTGTCTTGCTCTGCCTAGTGGCTCTCGAGCCTCTCCCTCTAACCTCAGTTTCTTAATGTATTTGTATGAAGCTAAATGGTAAATTAGCATGAAAGTAACTATAGCAATTTAACCTAAATTAGACAACTATGAGCTTACAGATTTCAGCTGCAATCGTCTCCTTCAATGAAAATTACGTTGGCCAGATGAATTATATAGGCACAGAGAAGAATGCATTACGAAAAAGGAAACACTTCAGTATGAATTCCTATTCCTGAAAAACTATTGAGTCTGGTAAATGGGCATAATTCACAATTAATCAGTCTGTCCCATTGGTGTTGTCATGGCTTTTGTTTTAGTCCCCAAATCAACATTCTTGCCTACCTCTCAACTGAGACCAGTAAGTGGATCTGAAATGGAACTTCACATTTACAAGCTTCACTTGTCCTGTGTTGCAATGCATCAATAGTGCCATGAATGCAATGTGACGATGACAGCATCATTACTGTGAACCTAAGAGTAAATGACAGCATTGCATTCCATACACCTCATGCATCGCGGTTTAGGGGAGGAGCTGCTGTGCTGTGCCTTGAATTTCTAACTCTGTAGCATGGCTGATGCATTCCTGTTCATGAAGACCTATGCTTATGAATACATGTGGTTGTGTTTAGAATATTTAATTAAACACCTTTCTTCTTCAATTGCACTAAGGTTTATCCATTACACAGGCTGCACAGAATAGAAGAAAAGCTCTCAAGCAATAATATTTTATTGACATGTTATTGCAGTAATCATCTGGGGAGCAGATTGTTTCCCGGCAATTTATGTACTCCTTTATATCTGAACTGATTTGTCATATTGCATGCGTGCATGGCTGCATGCTTCTAAGAGTGCTTGCTTTCTATGATTGTTTGAGGATGTTGTACTTTCATTTCGGTGTTTTGCAGACCTGTAATCAGAATGTATGAGATGACAAAGTCAGGGTGTGCAGTAGAAGACTGAGTTCCCATATTTATGACAGCTATATCAATTATCAATTCCCAAACTCACTGAGCAAATAATACATCCCCCTCATTACAGAAGCACTCGATAACATTTTTGATGGTACTATAATGTTGGACATGATGAAGTCCATCTGTTATATGGTAATGAGATGGGCTAATTTAGATAAAGAAGATGTGGTGATGCGTTATTCATGCAGGGACCATTGAGAGCCATTGGAATAGATGAATATTAAGCAGCATGCGATGATCATTTAATCCCTGTTTTATCCCAAGATGAAGGTTATTTTGCATCTGGAGTGGAAGTGGCACAAGGAACCTTCTCAAGGCTAACAGGTGCTAATTCCGCTAATTGTGTTTTTTTGGCTCTAAACTCTGCGTTCTTATCGTGCTGTGTGAGTCATAGACACTGGAGAATCGTACAGCCCATCATTTTTATACATCCACCTGACACTTTACGCTAATAGTGTTGCAGCGTATATGCAAGTTGAGTTTGTATTCTATTATTTTGGGGATAAGGCCATGTCGTGTGTCATAAAAGATTCAGGCAATCTTGCACACGGTCCAATTATCCTGCCAGTAAAAACACCTTGAGGACCGGTGAGTCTTCCTTTCTTCCTCTCAGTATGCGACCGTAAAACCATAGCTTGTCTCTAGAGGACGAGGTGCTACAGCAAAATGTGTATGAGAAAAAGACGGAGTGCATGTCAGTTATTGGTGCTTCTTGAAAATGTACACCATTGACTTTGGAACACATTGCATCCATTTTCACAAAATTATCAAAACTACACAGAAAAATGGAGGTGTTTTCTCAAACTGATCCCATAAATATTACTACTATTGTGCTGAGTTTCATTTCAAATTTATGTGATGCTCTGATATTCTGTAATTTCTATATTTACATCACTATATTGTAATATGTATATATTACAATATAATGTTGCTCTAATATTCTGTAATTTATGTATCATGGTACATGACTTATAAATGCTGAGTTAGACAAATGTTGATTTTTGGGAAAGTGATCGTAATTACATTGTAACGTAAAAGTGCTCCTCAGTAAGTTAAAGAACATTTTATTCCTCATGGAGCCCAGACAGAGAGAACAGGCCAGAGATGTTGCAATAGTATGATTCAGTAGATCTAACATCTAACAAAGCCTGTCACCTTGTATGTCTTTAACCACACTTTAATCTTAAGTACACAGTTATATAATATCCGTCAAATTTGTAATATGTATGCTTTTTTAATATGCAGCTTTATTGCCCCAGTGGCCATAGTTTGTCTTCCACATTTTCTCTCACTGTCCAGTTGGAGTGGATGAAGGGGAAATGAGATAATGATTCCAATATATTGCTTGTCAACCATGACAAGAAGTCAATATTGTTTAATGACGTGGTAAGAGAGCTGGAAGGTACCTTTGTAAAATGTTTGCATGACTGTATGTTTGCGTATCCATTTTATTCATTATCTGTCATTTAACTTTTCAAGCTATTATGTCCAGTTATACATGGTACTTGTACCATTTTTATATTTTCCATACACAGCTGTGTAGCACTGGTAAAATACCAGTGGTGTTTGTATTATACCACTGCCCTTATTACCAATGTTCTGTATGTCTCTTGCTAAAGTCCCAACCTGCACTTGTTCCTGGTCACTCATTAGAAGCTTAAACATTGGTGCTTAAGTTGGCTCCTTCAGACAAAAGCATCCGCAAAATAAATAAATGTAAATGTCATGTAAATGTGTCATGTTTATGAATGTTTCAGCTGTAAACCTGCTATAGCTGTCATTTAAAAGAAAACTCATCTTTTTAGATAACAGAAGTAAATGATATTGGGTAGGAAATGAGACGCAAACTGGCCTTGCCATGTACTTTGACCTGAGTAAATGTTACTGCACTGAGAAGATAATTCTCTGTGGCTATATTACACAAAGAGACACATCACCCTGGCTCGGGCCGGCAGTAAGCTTGAGTAAATCTACAGCTGCTCTATCTTATCCATTCAAGTCAAGTCAAGTCATCTTTATTTATATAGCACATTTAAAAGACAGACAAGTGTCGACCAAAGTGCTGCACAATAAAATCAACTACCTAAAATAACATTAAAACAATTAACAAAGACATACATAATGTAAAACAGAGGGTAACAGCCAAGCAATAAATAAATTAAAACCAGAGGTAAATGAAAGACTACCAGGTTAAAACCATAAGAGAAATAACAGTCAGTTGACACCAAGACAGAATAAAGCAATACAGAACAGACAGCCGATTACAATCTTTAAAATGCCTGAGAAAATAAATAGGTTTTTAAACTTGACTTAAAACTGTCAAGTGTGGGGGATAATTTTATAGATAAAGGGAGACTGTTCCAGAGTCTTGCAGCTATGAAAAAGGCCCGGTGACCTTTAGACTTCAGATGAGAACGTGGGACATCTAAGAACATCTGGTTAGAGGATCGTAGGGATCGAGCATTAGAATGGTAGCCATGCCGGGTAAAGTTTATCTGCTTATCAAACTTAAGAGCAGAATCGAAAATAACACCAAGATCTTTTATATGGCTGTGTACATTAGCTGACAGCAGGCCCAAATCACTTGATATAGCTCTGACAGCATCAGGAGTCCCAAAGATGATAATATCAGTTTTGTCTTGGTTCAGTTTAAGAAAATTGTTTGACATCCAGCACTGCACATCCCTCGGACAGTTAGAGATGCGTTGAAATGCACCGTTTTCACCAACTTGAGTGGAAGGTATAACTGTGTGTCATCTGCATAACAGTGATGCAATATATTATGCTTCTGAAAGATGGACCCAAGGGGGAGCATGTACAAGGAGAACAAGACAGGGCCCAAAATTGAACCTTGAGGTATTCCACAAGTAATTCTTGATGAAGAGGAGCAGCAATTTCCTATCCTGCCATTAAATGTTGTTTTCTAAATAGGAGGAAAACCACTTCAGTGCAGTAGCCTGGATGCCAACAGCACATTTCAGACGGTTTAATAAAATAGTATGGTCGACAGTGTCAAAGGCTGTGCTTAGATCTAAAATAATTAGAACAGCACATTTACCGGAATCAGCAGCTAAAAGTAAGTCATTAGATACCCTCAAAAGGGCTGAGCTCTAAAACCTGATTTAAATTTGTCCAGAATATTATGCGTACTTAAAAATGAGGACAGCTGGTGAAAGACAACCTTCTCCAAGACCTTTGACAAGAATGGCAGCATGGAAATGGGTCTAAAATTGTTTAGATCTGACGGATCTAAACATGTTTTATTTTAAAAGAGGCCGGACTACCGCTTGTTTGAAACAGGATGGAACAATGCCGTTTGTTAAACTGCTGTTAATTACAGCAACAATGTTTGGACCTACTGTCTGCAACACATCTTTAAGAAGTGGTCTGGGAAACACATCCAGGGAGCATGTTGCAGGCCTCATATGCAAGATTAAGTCAGTGAGATAGGGCATTGATACGGCTTCAAACTGATTAAGAAAAACTTGACATAAGGCAAGTCAGAAGAATCATAGGACATAGGTGAAATACGTGCTCTAA
Source organism: Gymnarchus niloticus (assembly GCA_009936485.2). Classification (NCBI taxonomy): domain Eukaryota; kingdom Metazoa; phylum Chordata; class Actinopteri; order Osteoglossiformes; family Gymnarchidae; genus Gymnarchus; species Gymnarchus niloticus. Next base: position 2,769,025 of record JAACJT020000002.1, on the reverse strand, counting down.
TGTTCTCAATTTTTTCTATGAAGTACAGTCGAAATTCCTCACAAGTTTCTGTAGTGGCCCCAGAGATGGGTGTAGTGTTAGGGTGCAGCACTCTATTAATTGTATTAAACAGAGCTTTGGGGCTATGTGAATATTTCAATATAATGTCGGCAAAATATTTTGCTCTTGCTGCTTTAACGGAGGACTAATATTGAGCCAACATTCTCTCAGAATCTGATAGGAAACATGAAGTTTATCCTTTTTTCATTTCCTCTCTGCCTTCCTGCATTCCTGCCTGAGATCATGAGTATCACTATTTAGCTATTGTTCTCTTCTTAGTTTGGGCCTTTTGCATTTCAGTGGAGCAGCGTAATCTAAAATTTTGACACATGCCGAGTTGAGGAGCACAACTAATTCATCAGGGTCATTGCACTGACCAGGATTCTCAATAGAGAGAGCTACAGGAGAAGTGACAAAAGCAGTGGAGAACTGACTGGCTGTCTGATGAGTTATAGAGCATGTGTAGTAGGGATACTGGTTGACCCTACGGGCCCATAACAGATTGAGTTAAATTTAATGATTCAAGAAGTTGTACAAATTCCCTGGCTAAAGGTTTGGGAGGACAGCAAATGTGGATATTAAAATCACCAAGAATTAAAAGTTTATCAGTAGTTGGTAAAATTATAGATAAAAAGTCTGAAAATTCCCAAATAAAATCCCTGTCCATTTTTGGGGGTCTATACACTAAAGCACAGAGCATAGGGCATGATAGCTCCACTTTAATCGATTGCAATTCAAAACTTGAATATTTTCTTTCAGTCAGCATTTGGCATTTAAAATGATCCCTAAAAATGGTCACTAAGCCTCCCCCCAACCAGTAGACCTAGGTGTATTAAAGAATTTACAAGTAGCAGGGGACAATTCGACAAGGGGACCTAAATCCCCAGTAGGTAACCAAGTTTCAGTTATAAAGATATAGTCCAATCCTCAAGAGGTGAAGAAGTCATTGAGTATGAAAGTCTTATTCACCACGGACCTGGCGTTGACTAGTGCTACTTTAAGTGGCGTAGGGTCCGAGGTAGATCGAGATGAGTCACCAGTCAAAGTGTTGGACGGCGTATATTCCAAGTTGACACCCTTGCTTCACCCATTCAGCTCGGATCAGCAATGACAAGGTGTTGACAAAATAGATGGAATCCGCGTAAATTGCTGAACCACATCAGTCCTTTCCGCCACAAGCAAATTGCGATGGGATCCCCGGTGGATGTAGCATGGACAACGAGCTATCCCAGTGGCAACGCAATGTGCATAGGTCTGATGAGGGAGCCGAATCCTCATATTAAGACTTAGAAGTTCCAACTTTGTATGCTTGGGCATTTTGCCTTTTGTATGAAAATCCATCGAGTTAAAACCTCTCAGTAGAGTACAGCACAGCTCAAAAGTAGATCCAAAAAGTAATAAGACAGCCAGGTAGATAATTAGAGAGCGCATGACTTCTCCATTCGTATGCACAGCCAGATTGAACCATGTTTGCCAGCAAGCCACTAAGCCACCTCGAACCCAGTGTTAGGAGGCAGTGTTAACTACCAACTAGACAACTTGGAAAACCAACAACAACTCAAAAAAGTGCTGACTTACTCAAGTCGTGTTAACCAGGTGGAGAAGGGCTGTGATGGGTCATCTTAGGCTGGTAACTTAAGTCCAGTGATGGGAATAAATGGCAGTTTTGCAAAGTAATTAGCAGGCGATGAACAGGTACTCTGTCCAAGTCTTGGATCTTCAAATTAAAAGATTAAAAAGAAAGATACACCAAACAGGTAACAAACAAACAAACCTGGAGAGCAGTGGCAGAAAGACACACTAGCATACACTCACATGGAAGTGATGGAAAGCAAAATCATTGACTTGGCACTAAGCCAATCTGTAATCTCGTTCAATGCCTTTCAGTGCTGTTCTCGCATACTCAATAGTTAGGAGCTACCCAAGAACACTACAGAAACGTATCTGTCAATACAGCAATATTGCTAAATTGCTACTGTAACTGCACCACTGTATGACAATGAAAGAAAAAAAAACACTAATGCAAGCTACTTAAATCCATTGTGATATGATAACCAAATCTGCTATAAAGCAATCACTTTGTCTCCAGGCATTCATCTCAGACTTCCTGATGTCGTCATAGCACTTTAATTCAGCAAAAAAGGGTGAAGGAAAGAAAAAAATTAATCTACGTAAAATTACTTTTGGTATAATAATGGGCTTGGGCCCTTGGTGGGATCATGTACTGTCAATAGCTAAATGATTGTCTGTGGTGGGATGTGGCAAAGACAACTTACCAAACGATGGATTGCAATGCAAAATTCCTCCCAAGGTGGTTCCTTTTTTTTTTTTAACTTCAGTTGTGGTTGGTTCTAAACCCAGACCAACAGGGCCATAAATTGCACAAACAGCTCCTTAGGGCCTGGGTTAACTATCCTGTCCCCTCATACTGAGCATGGTGTGACAGTGGACATAGGAATTGGTGTCAGTCCTGTGATTTAGTCACCCTCCTTCGGGGGGAATGAGGATTATAGTGTCACGAGAAGGGTGGTACCTTTGTGGGTGGTAACAACCAGTTAGTAGGTTGTGAGAGCATTTGGTAGCTAACAAAAGCTGTCCGGCTGTTGCTGAAATCTCCTGCAGCTCTCCCTGTTGTGGATGCAAAGCAAGATTTCATAGCTGGCCAGACTCCTCCCTTATTGAGAGTTATCATCTGCCAGCCTAGCCTGTTTGTGGTAGCGACTCTCCCAAGGTGTTAGCCTACTGCTACCCAGTGTTGAGGTTGGGGAGCAGCTGGCATCCGATCAGTCATTGCGGCCCCTAATGGCAGAGTATGCTGGTGCACACATGACATTGACGCATTTCCCATTGGTTTCAATTAGGCTGCCACTGAAAGTACATAGCAACCCCACTGCTATGGGTTTTGAGCAAGTTTCTAGTGTAGTATACAGGTAAGCTTAGTTGGAAGGCAAACTGGCAATGGCACCCCATCGAACCCCTTGACCCCAGAAGTACCCTTATCGGATTGCTGATTCCCCATATTGCCGACATTTCAAAGTTACTGCGCTTCTGTTACCAAGAATTTCTCCAGCCAGCTGGAAAAAAATATCCTATCATACTTCACCCGCCAAGTTTCACTTCGAGCATATATCGCAAGTCTGGAGTTCTCCTGTCGTTACTGGTACGTTTACTTGTAATGAGAAGTGTAGGCTCATCGCTAGACTGACAGAGAAGATTGAAGAGTTAGAGGGATGCATCCGGATGTTACATGAGATTCAGGAAAGCGAGAGCTTCATAGGTTCAGCGTTAGTGGCTCAGGATACGTCCGTGGTGGGTAGCCTGTCTCCCCCAGCTCTGGCATTAGAGCCTTTGCAGCAAGGCAAATAGGTGACGACTCAGTGCCATAGTAGCAAACCAAAGCCAAACCCTCATTGGCATGATTCGCCCGTTCACGTTTCCAACGGGTTCCCCGCCCTCAGTGAAGCACCCACTGAGTCTCCTGTTAAAAATGCTCTAGTAATTGGTGACTCCATTTTATGAAATGTGAATATAGTGATGCCTACAACCATAGTCAATTGTATTCTGGGGGCCAGAGCGACTAACATCACTGCAAATTTAAAAGTGCTGGCTCGTAATAAATGTAGGTTCTCTCATATCGTTATTCACGTTAGCACTAATGATGTCCGGTTGAGGCAACCGAAAATCACAAAGATGAATTTCGTAGAGGTTTTTTTTAAAAATTTTATAGAGGTGTGTACACTTGCGAAGCAGATTTGCATCAGTAACATGCTCTGGCCCCACTCCCACTAGACACGGCTATGAAATTTACAGCAGGTTATCGTCACTGCATCGTTGGCTGTCAGAATGGTACCGAATAAATAGTGTGGGTTTTGTAGATAACTGGCGGACTTTTTCAGGTAAGCCTGGACTTTTGAAGAGAGATGGAATTCACCCTATGTGGCCACGTGCCGTTCTCTTGTCAAAAAGCATAGCTAATAGTCTTAATGGAAAATCTTTACTAATCAGAGCCAAGTCCAGGCTGCAGACCCGGCTTAACCAACCGTTTGCTACCTGTGTAGAGTTATCACCTGAGGTTCATAATATTGAGACAGTCTGTTTCCCGCACTTTTAATCATAGAGGACTATTCCACAACAACGTCTGCTTTAATAACTTGATAAATATCAAGTTAGAACCGTTGTCACAAAGTACCTGTAAGGTAAGGCTGAAGTTGGGGCTCTGGAATGTGAGGTCTTTGAGCCCCAAGGCATTGCTTATAAATGATATCATAACCGACTCAAGTCTTGGTATGCTCTGCTTGCCGGAATCTTGGCTTAAACAAGATGACTACATGGCACTAAATGAGTCGGCCTCTCCTGGGTACACCTACAAACACAACTGTTGTCCTAATCGGCGAGGTGGTGGTGGTGCTGCCATGTTTAAGTCTAGTCTCGCTGATACTGAGAAGTTGTGTTACAAATTTAACACATTTGAAATCCTGGTCCTTATTGTCAGTTCATGTGCTTGTAACTCCCTACCATTGCTTACTGTTGTTATCATTTATAGACCACCTGGGCCGTATAGCAGTTTAACTCGAGTTTTCTGGCTTCCTGTTTGATCTAGTTGTTACTTCTGATAAAGCTGTAATTGTTGGGGATTTTAATATCCACATGGAAAATGACTCTGACCGTTGCAGTATGGCATTTTCCTCTCTGCTTGAATCTGTTGGTGTTGTGTAGAATGTAGTAGGGCCTACTCACTCAGGTTTCCCTTTGGAGATTATTAAACTATCCTATATATATATAGGCAAATCTAGCACAAATTCAAAGACAAAAAATCCACCTTATAACTCAAAGTCTTTATTATGCATTACCTTGTCAACAGCTAACTTGGTGTGAATGCGAGTCAGACCAGTGTTTTGGTACACTTGCCCCATGTTCATCAATAAATTAGCAGCATGACCTAATGCTCCCTGGACCACAGTGTTATTTCAAGCTTGAAATGGGCTGTGAACATAGTTGAGAAGACCTGCCTTTCACCTGTGCACATCATATTGCCAGCTGGATAAGCGTGGATGTCATTTCTGTGTGTGCCTACTAAAGACCTTCTTTGCACTCTTGGTCACAATATAATCATTTATGACAGTTAACACGTGCCATTATTCTATTAAAGATTTGACCTTCACTCTCCGTGGGCCTGGTGGGGGTGGTGGATATTTGTGCTTTTCTCAAGCACAGTCACCTAAGCAGGAGGTTAGGGAGCAAATCAAACAATTCCACTCAAAGGAAGGAACTGTAGTCATACTGCTGGGCTGATGCTGAGCCAAAATGTTTTGTCTGAACACTGACCAGGCCTACCAGGACCCAGTCAATGACACCTAGGGTCCATCACCTTGCCTGCCATGCTGAGCATGGGGGGATCTGCTAGCAGGTCTTCTGCACCTGTTCGCTCAGTCAGTTACAGATGCTCACATGCAGATCACTTACAGGTGCTCACATGCAGGTCTCCACAGCCATAACATCTATAGTTTGTACCTTACCATCTCTCCTTGCTGCCCATGGCTAAATACAGAATATTTCTCACCTTTATAACAGCACATAAAGCATTGCAGAATGTCCATAACGGTGTTAAATATTTACGTCAATATTTTCCAATTTGGACATTTCTTTTGGGCAATTTGGACATTACATTCTGTACATACACACAAGCATACAGACACCCACAGTCATACACAGGTATGTCTTACTGTTCACCCGTGCATGTCACCTTGTTCCATCACTGCCCAAACTGCTTCAGCATTCCATTATCATGGCGATGAGAGCCACGTGTGCCATTAGACCATAGTGCAGTGGAAAACAGACCATTATACCTGTTGTCTCTTTCAGCCATTTGGTTCTGCTAGGTTTTGTTAGGGGATTTTTAACCTACTGGTGAAAATTTTGGGTCCATATTGCCTGAATAGTAACTTAACCGAGCAGCAGGATGCTGTGCATGAGGTGTGTGCAGCTACGAGTGAAATCATGAACATTATGTTAATATCATCAAAGCGCTACTTTAGCGTTACTTCTTTTGGCTGCTAGTGGAAGCTTAGTATGGGCCTGGCTTTTGAAAGCCTGACAGTACGGCCTCATGGGAAATGGTTCCCAGTACCAGAAGTTAATGCAACAGATGCATCTCAATTACAATTGCTGTAGGGTGCCATGCCACTCTAGAGAGAAGAGAAAGAAATTTTGTAAATTTTTTTTGTCTCTTTAATGCAGGCCACTTCATCTGGGTTCCTTTATCCCAGCCTTAACCCAGAGGGATTTCAAGACACCATCTGAGAAGAGATTAAATGAGCTGAGAGGCTTCCTGCCAATCCAACTTGATATGCCCGTAGTTCAGTTTCAGGCTCTTTACGTGTAGAGACATGTTTCTCCCTCTGCCTTCCGGCAATCAGACGCAGCTCCCAGGCCTCTTCTCATGCATGGGATGCATTGCTTAGGCTCATTCTCAGGCATCAGACATGCCTCTCCTCTCTACTCCCAGGGTTCAACGTACCGCTCAGTGCTCCTATACAGTAGATTCATCTTCTGGGCAGGGGCAGGGATGTGTTCCAGGGAATCGGGTATACTGGATCATCCACACAGCAAGTTAGTGGGCCATATGTCCTATAGACCAGCATGAAAGCTAATTTTGCCAGAAGGGTTTAATTCAAGTTAACATCATTTTCCTGAAACCGTCCCTCATGCTGACGGTATTGTCTCTCCACCAAACCAGTACTTTTGAATGCATGTTCCTTTCCAAGCTTTTATTTGAAAAGCATTCAGAAGGGATTCCCAGAAAGGGGTATCTGTTGCCTGGTGACTAATGGGATGGGCTATCTCCTGATATCATTCTGCATGAAGTTTTATACTGTAGAAGCTAGGTAGATTAGTGAAAATGCTGTTCTGATTTTAACTTCTGCACATCATCTTATAACTCAAGTTTTTACCATTTAAATATCTGATGTATTTCTTCTGCCCTTTTAATAGATTTATACGTATGGACTCATTATAACTGTCAGAAAGCAAATCTGACAGCCCCTGAGTGTGTAGAGGTAAATGTAGCATTACTGATGAAGTCCTTGTTTCCACCTACATTGTGTCACAGCCAACCATTTTGTCTGTGACAGGCTCCATAACTGCAGTTAATCAGCCATGCAGTTAATGAACCATGTAGCTGAGAGTAAGACCAACCAATCAGATTGCAGTGTATCCACCAGCTTCTGTTGCCATGGACCCTAGATCTGAACACCGCAGCCAGGATCTGAAGAGAAATGTAGTCAATACATTCAATATGTAAAATGAACTCTTTTATTCTGATCTCATTCAAATATACAGTAGAACATCCATTACCTGAACTAATTTGGACCAATGCTGGTTCAGTTAATCGAATAGTTTGAAGAATCATGCATAAAGAAGAATGCCCAGTTTATATGAAACTGAGCTAAAAAGTATTGAGTGAAAGATAACCACCAACTGTACAGCAGACAGTGACACTTCAAGGTCACGGGAGATCGTCCCACGTCCACACGGTAGCTAAAGCCAACATGTGGTTTTTGAAATAGTGACCAATTAAGGCTATTTCTATGCTATACAAGACTTAGGGGATATTATTGTGTTAGCTGTGATGGGAGCTCTACCTCCATTCATACTTTTAGTTAAAACCTGTCTGTTGTTCATTTTTGTGTTGTACTTCAGTAGCACAGCATACAAAATGGACCACAGAAGAGTGAGTGTACAGTAGAATTGTAAAGGGTTAACCAGTGGATGCTTTCGTTTTTACATAGGTACAGTGATACTCACTGAGGTGTTTTACTGACTTGATAGATGTGGTTCTATAATTGATTTCACTGTAAAATTGTGTGACTTTTTCTGAAAGGATCTATTGTAGAGTAAGCACTTCGTTAACCCTCTGTAATGCTATCTGATGTCTTCTGTAGATTGTAGGATACTTGATGCCTTTCAGCATTTGAGCTAGAGTACTTTGCACGGTTTGCCTTTACCCAATTAATAAAGCTTACATCCTGAGTAACTCTGCAGATCTGAGCGATGACAGGAGCCACCTGGCTTAATAAATATGTTCCACGTCCTGACCTCAGCTGTATGAATCAAATGCATTTTGTCTATATCACATGAATATTTTAGAATTTAATAACGTTTTGCCTTTGTGCTCCAGTGTTAAACTAAGCCTTGTATTATCTTTAATGAAATCACTGCCTAAGGCATTCAGATCACAGATGTACAATCATTATATAGTGTAATTACCTACATATGGGTCTGACCATGGCATGGGACTGCAGCTTCTAAACTGCTGTGTTTTAAAACTCCTGGAAGCTGGGATTAGTTCAAAACTTGTGTCGGTTTAAGAGATTGTAAACAAAGGTTAGCTGGTAGTCAAAGGGAGTTTAACTTTAGATAAGTATAGTTTTTTTTTAGTATTTTCCATCTGGTTATCTTTTAAAGAGAAAGGCAGTACTTTGTGCCACCTACTGCAATGGTCTATGCTGCTGTGCAAATTCATTTTCAAGATCTATCAACAGATGTCTAAATAATTAGTGACGTCATTCCTTCTTATTCCCATAGGGGGGAAAAAACTGACCATTTGGACATATAATGATGACAACAGTGGCTTCAAATTATCCATCCAAGTTAACCAATGGGATCCCTAAAATGCAGGAAGGAGCTGTCATACACTGTGTTCGTTCTGCTTGTTAGCAATGAAACCTCAGTACTTGTGCACAGTTGTCAATGGAGCTCTGCTAATTCTTTGCTGTATTTACTAAGCGAACGGTGGCACCGTTCCTGTCTTGTAAATGTACCGTAGGGTTACTGAATCACTTCATGAGAGTTTTATTTTATGACATTGGATGCCATATATTCTGCATCATTACCAAGTGCAAACCTTCACTTCTGTTGCAGATGAGATGCAGAATGCTGAAAAGAATTATTACATGTGATATTTTCAACACCATTTAACCACCAACTAACCATGACTTTATTTTTTTTCTTCTCGTTATGCAAAGTGACCTATCTGCCTTACAGTTTTGCATGTTAAACAGCTTCACAAAAAGAAGAAAAATTTACACACAGACCACCTACGTCTGGGAGCTGAACAGGCTGTCAGGCTGACAATGGGGACCCTCACAAGTCATTTTCAAATATCCAGGTGCCATCTTGAGCTTTTAAATTTTGTATCCCGCCTGCTTCATTAATACAGCAGTGATCCTCAGCACCCTGCCTGTGGCTGCCACTGTAGCATAGCAGACTGGAGTTCAAATCTACATGTAGCAGCCCTACAGGTTAGAAGAGAGACCAGCACTGAGTTTCCCTTCATGTGTCCCTTGTCACAGCAGTCACTGAAGCTTGATGTAAGACCAGTTGAAGGGTACTTGGTGGCTTTGCCCAGCTATGAAACTTTGGTAAAATTGCTAAAATGCCTTGTGCCGCCATAGATGAACACTGTCCGGTAGTCAGAATGTCTCTCACATACTTTGGTGGGTGAGCGTGACCCTTTAAAATCAGTGACAGGTTACACCACTGGAAGATTCAGGTCCTGTAACCCGTAAATGCATACCATTAAGACACACAACGGTATAAATCTGAACATGCAATTCAAACAAAAACAGTGTTTTATGTCTCAAAGTGATGCACATTCCCTCTATTTGTCTATATTTTCGGTGTCCATGCCAACTAAAGTATTTGTTCAAGCAGTACTGGAGGAATCCCTACTTCAGTTCTTGCAGTAGCACACAGCAGCTGAATGTGAGAAGTGCCTCCAGAAACATAGCGGAGACCACAACATATTACGAGAGAGTCATGCAAGGCAGCCTTGCTCACATGGACATTTCTGTCAACATGCAGACTCTGTCTCTCAGTGTGTTCCTGTACTATTCTCTGTTCTTAGTTGATTCTAATCAGTCAGAGGGTTGATTGCTCCCATTGTGCTATTTTTGGCTTTTTTCTTTTAAAGAGAAAGGCTGTTCTTTTAATGCAGCCCACAGCACTGGGCTAATTTGGTTAATGAAACCAGACTCAACTCATCACTCCTCTGCCTGTCTGTTCTCAGTTCTATAACTCATTAACAATATACTGCACTTCCAGTCTCTCCTCTGGTCTGCTCAAAACTTCTGTTGGTCTGCATATATCCTTCTGTAAATCTGTCTGTCTGCTAGCTAATCTTTCTGCTCACATTCACTCCTTGGCCTGTCCATGTAATAAACTTCAGGTTCCCCACGTGCTGATCTTTACATATAATTTAACTGAGATGAATAATTAATATTTTAATTTAGAGGATGGGGACTTAATTTTTTATCAGAGTACTCCAAATGTGAATTCTGAAACTTTGTAGAAATGCTGTGACTTTAACTGAAAGTGAGACTGTTGCGTGAGAGTTTAAAATCGAGCTCCTAAAGCAGGGATACAATATGAAGTGACAAGTAGAGCTCGTATTTACAGTTCAGTGATTTGTGAAGAGCTTGTGAATAGGTAAGCAATTAAGTCCTGAATAAATCAGGCAACCATCTACCTTGTGTTAATACGTGAACGGCCATGAGTTTCTCAGCTTCAGCGCTGACAAACTGAATGTATTTTAATTGGATCCCATTTTTTGAATGCTTTTCTTTATAATCATTCTTAGAAACATTATTTAAATTTTTTTGGAGGATATTGTCTGTATGCTATAATATACTGAAAATTAGGCTATACTTTCTTGGATAAACTAATGTAACCCCTTACTACATGAATCACCGCTCTACCCGCTTAACATTCTGCATTATTATTATTATTATTATTATTATTATTATTATTATACACACAGCACGGCTGAATTAGACTGTAATTTGTTATTACTTTATGCCCTGATATACAGAACAAGGAATTTTATAACAGGAATTACTGCTCATATCCGCTTTTCAATTAATTGGTCCAAAGTCTGACGCAAATTGATGTGCACTTTCATATCATAATGCCCATGTAACCTCGTAAACTAACATTAATATTATAAATCAGTAATATTTAACAGTAACTAAAGTGCCGCAAGTTCAGTTTTACTGGGTGGATCCATTTTAAAATTTGTCTCAGAGAGCTTTGGGTACAATTGCCGTCTGATAAAGAAGCAAATTCAAACAGAGTACAGCTAAGAGAATTGCTTGACAAACCTGTCGCTAGTGTGCACTACTGCATCATTGAAGCCCTTGTTTTTTATACAGAATGCAGAATGTGGTCAGTAGTAATCTTTTCCTGGGTCTTCCTCTTCCCATTGGTTAAATTTGAAATCCATTATAATGGCACTGGATGTATAAACACTGTGACTGTCTAAAGTGAATATTCTGTTGTGTAGTATCCTTCTAACAATGATGTGCTACTGGCTTGTTTTTGCATCTTTGTTTTTGTATCTTTGTATTGCTTTTGTAGTTTGTATCTTTTGTATTAATGTAGCTTACCTGGGTTTATAGTGTTAGTCTTTTTATAGTTTATCCTATTTTTAACTTGGCATCTACAGGCTTGTTTCAAACGACATCTCATTGTATTTGTAGTCACAATAAAGGTATCTTATCTTATCTTATCTTATCTTATCTTATCTTAAATTTCATCCTTAAAGGCCAGTGTGCTAAAATCCTCTCCATTGTGGCCACAGACTGGACTTGGTGTTCTCTGATGCTCTGATGCTCCTTGGTGATGGTATGTTGTTAACATTCACAGTGTAACTCAGAGGCTCATCTCCCATATGGGATGAGTGTTTGGGGAGATGCAAAAAGAAAGACAGTTCTTTGGTTCTAGTCCACACAGACTCTTGCACACAAGATCCTCTCCTAACTCTATAGCAAAGTATGATACTTGCTCTCAAAGATCTGTATAAGTCATTCTATATAAGCTCTTCTGGTTTTGCCTGGATTTTTCGTATTTTGTTTCTGCCTTATCTGATTCTTATTGTCAGAACACAGGTAATTAATTTCTATGTTTAACATTGTATGTTGCTTTTTTCATTTAATTATCCCAATTACTTAAAGGCTGCTTAGCCACAATACAATAGAACTGTACTGGAAATCATTTGAAAGTGACTGTTTAGGCTTTCACTGTATCACCAGGCAGTACATCCTAATGGTAACCATTTGTGAGCGTGAGACAGAAGATGTCCTGATATACATAGGACCTTCTGGAGTTGAACCGTTACAAAGCAGAAAACGTACCTGCGATACCCTGGGAAGGTGGAGCATAGAGAGACAGGAAAAAAGTAAACAGTGTGACTGTAGGTGGGTCGGATTAACTGATAACAGACAGTCAGGCATCCAGGTGGACTGATTGTTTAATAGAGTCCCTGCCAACCAACATGCATGCAACACCTGATTGGCATGTTTGTTTAAAGCCAGATGGTTTTGTTAAACTAGTGTACAGAGATGAAGAGTTTATACTGTAAGTCCTTTAATCAGCAGTCTAGTCATATTGTGCCACAATAGACCTAAAGTGAAAGGATCAATTATTCAAAAGAAAAGAAAGAACAAACAGCATCTCCTCTCTGCAGGTAACGCAAAGCTGTTTCACAGCAAGTATAGAGGGGGCAGGTCATTCCTGTCTCTCAATGCTGATGAACTACAAGCCTTATATAAACTTTAAGAATTTAACAGCATGACTTTTACATTATATGAATCTATGCTAGTTTGTCATGTTTGTCATTCTTTTACATGAAGCCATGAACCTCCAGACAAGTTATGTCAACACCATCTATGGTGTAGTAAACATACACGATGTATATTAAACTGAGCATTTCCTATATCCTTTAGGTTATCGTCAAACAGACCATGCTCTTGGAGTGTCCCAGAATTATTCTTGCACCTTTTGCAAGTGCTGACAGGAAGTTTAAGCAGCAGCTCTAACTGAGGTAATTACAGCTTTCTCCCCAGTGCAGTCAGGCAATAACCGAAGACTCTCTGGGATGAAGTCATTATACTTAGACAGTGCCTGTCCCCCTATGTGTGTGTGCATGTGTGTGCATGTGTATTCTTCAGAAATTCTAATGTACCTCCAGGGCTGGGAGTTCGAATCTTGCCTCCAGCTCTGTCTGTATGGAGTTTGCATGTTCTCCCCATGCTTGGCGGGTTTTCTTTTGTTTCCTCCCGCACTCCACAGATTAAGCAGTTTGGAAAATGGATGGATGGATGGTTTTGGTGGTTTATGTTTAATTTGGTGATGACAACAGCACTGTAAAAGGGCTGATATCACTAACACCAGTCTCTCCAATATCACTGCTGTTATTACTATGACCAGACGACAGTCGTTATTATCTTCTGCTGCCTCTGTGCACACTTATTGTTTTAATAAATGTAGTTGAATGCCAAACTCCATGCATCACAGAGTTGGAAATGCACAGTCTGAAATATACACTGTTTTTAAGCATTAAAACAGCTTCCAGAGAGTTATAAAGCTATGATTCACAAAGCCAGGTACCAGCTAGAACCAACTTGAGTTGCTGACAACCTTATTTTTTTCTTTTTCTGTGCCACAGTGTTAACACTGAGTGGGGCATGCTGGGAGTCAGCTCGTCCTCTGTCGGCTCTTCCCGAGGCACTGTGGCTACCTGTCTGAAGGATCATCTCTGTTTGGGCAAGTCTGCTACCCCGCTTCTCTGAGTCCAATTATCAGAGATCCAAACTGTCTGAGCTGCTCTGGCTTCTCTGTACAAAGTGTAGCGTGGTAAATCGAGCGAGGGCTCAGGAAAAGAGATAGAGAGCTTATCTGCAATTTTGAGTAATGTTTTTATATATGGATTTATGGATGCAAATAATGTAATATCAATATTACGAATTTAGTGTGAAAACAATTAAAGGGCTTTGCAGTTAATGACTACTGAGTAAAATTGCTATTTGTCCTCTCAAGATCAATGTAAATCAGTCACAATATAATCAATGGAAACCACTGCTTTTGTGGAAGGCAGACTTTGTTCAACAGTTGTGAGAGAGACCATAACTGTGATTTGCAGTGTCACCTTGAGAGTCTTATTATAGTCTTTCTGAGCAGGTCTTGTACTGAGACTGGATAAGGGTCTTACCCAGTGAGCACCCGAGAGTTAAGAATCGTTTCTCAAGCCTTGTTGGTTTCATTTATTTATTTATTTTTTAATCTCGTCATTATCTTGCCTTGACGTACTTCAGATTGATGCCGACCACCCAGGGTGTGCTCACAGAATTCAATTTTGACATGGCTGTCCTTGAATGTAGATGTATAATTGAAGAGATCAAAAGGAAAGACAGATTTGAGTAATCAAGTACTGGCAAAATCATTTTCTAGCTTTGAACTTCATTTCCTTTATTGGATTGCGATGTGTATCTTCTTCCACATGTCACTTAAAGTCCATTGCTTTTTGTTTAAATCAAAGTAAGGAAAATGTACATTTCTTTAAGAAGGTTTTTTTTTTTTTTTTTTTGTCATTTTTGCTCTGGATACCCCAAAAAGGGTCCATATGCTGATGTGTGGATTTTGTCATTGATTTCTGACAGAAAGCCCTTTTGCACAACTGGCAATGCCACCCTCTGCCTTTAACTCCAAACACGTTGCTGTTGTTTTGAATCATTTACACTGTCTTCCTGAGGAGTTCCTTGCTGTTCTGCTTTGCACTCTCAGGACAGGAGCTGGACTTTGATGTTAAACTGGATTGTTTGAACCAAAATAAAGAATGTATTGAGTTGTACTTATATCCCCAAATGTCTCCCTCTGCCCAAGCTGCTCCGGATTTAGGTGGGAGGGTAGGTGCTTTAAAGGCCCGGGTTTGTCTCCTCTTTTTTCAAATGTGCCGAGACTTCCAAACATAAATGGGCCTCTGCAGTTGACTTCAACAGCCTTGGTAAATCATACATCTGCAGTCTGGTTGAAAGGAACTCTAGAGTGGAAGATTTCATTGCCATTAGGAGATTAATGTTTAGGATCTGTTCTTTCAAGAACATCATATGAAAAATGGTAGCTTAGGCATTTGGACATACTGTATGTAAATATAAACTGGATAAAAACATTAGCAACTGTTCAGTTATATTTTAATAAAATACATATTTTATTGCGACTCATAGATCCAATGAAAGCATAAAAAATTGAAGTTATTTTAGACAAAGATTAAAATTAAACGAGGTCAAATGAGTAGAGGTTAAAATAGCTAGTATGTTTTGAAAGAACATTATTAATTTAGGTGGTCTGTGTGTCACAAAGTGCTGTGTTGCCTTCAGCCGTGTGTGTGTGTGTGTGTGTGTGTGTGTGTGTGTCTTTGACAAAAGATTCCAAAGACAGATGTAGATGTTTTTGCCCTACCACTCAGACAGGTGTCAGTCTACAATCGCACAAAGAAAGAAGCTTTACTTTCTAAAAACTAAAAACCAACAGACTGAATGAGAGATGCGCCAGTAGAGTTCATTTCCAATTGTACACTGCTCTCCCAGGTCCACAGTTTGCCACCATTTTCATTTTACTCAGAAGTTGTAACAAAATCTCAGTCTTCTTAACCAGAACCTCCTCAAGCATTTTTGCCACGTAAAACTTGTAGGATTAGGTCATTTTACTGAATTATCATACTTTTCTACCAATAGAAATGATGTAACTCAATGACATTGTAATTATGAATATAACTCTAATGCAAAACAATCTATACATGTAGAAAAATGGAAATGGAGGTAAAAGTTACACATGGAAAGTTTGCATATTAAGGAAAAGTATCAACACGCATCTTTTTGGCATCCCTGACTCAATTCATAGACAAACATGAGAAAGCAATTCTGGATTTATCTCATTTTTGGGGTGACGAGGGTCCAATGCATTTATAAATAGCACTTACAATCAGACAAGTACTCGTGATGTTGATAATAAATATTCATGTGTCATTCATTAAAACACTGCAGGTGAAGTAATGCTGTATAAAGCAAAGCTGATAGAAAATAACAATATGACTCAATTTATAATTGACCCCTTAACCAACCATACAAGCAGTCATACAGTTCAACATATTGCGTGATAACTGAGCATTACTGAGGCCATTCAATATCAGGTAAAGAGAGTTACATTTGCTGTTTTTCCATTAATATAGTGTTTCAGATCCATGGCAGCAAGTTCATTTTTTAAAACATCATTTCTTGCTTTGTGTGCAGCAAATCACAACCATCAACTGCTAAATGCTTCATATTCCTCTGTCAGCAGTAGTTTCATCCGTGTAAACTGACTCTCCATAATGCTGGTGCTCAATTTGTCTGAGACAGAGAACTGCAGAGGGATCCAGGACATCTGAATGGAGGTCAGGTTGTCTGATGCTTTTAGCCACGTTTATACTGATGAATGAGTAATGTGGCTATGCTGTATTTAGGGGAAACGTTATGTGACACGGGACACATTGACAGGACTCAAATATGCTGAATTTACGCAAGTCATTTCCTCACCTATGCATGGTTATGTCCAGTTCTTATACATTTACTCTATATAGCAGTTCAGCACTGAGTTTTATTTTTTCATCACTCAGAGATTTGACTATGACTTAATTTCCTCTCAGATCAAATATGTTAGTTATTAATTAGAAATAGAGTAGCAAAGAGTTTCAGAAAGACTTTATTTTGGTTACACACATTGGTTGAAAAGCCTCATATGATGGATTTCTGAGCACAGCTAGGGAACAGCAAGTGACAATGTGTGAAAGAGTTATTTATTAAGTCACAAACTGATGGTGTGTATTTGGGCTGGGTTTACATGTCTTAGCCTGGGTGATTCATCTTTCTGCTAATTAAGTCAGACATGACCTAAGAAGGTCCAACAGCAGGCAATGAACTAAAACCATCAATCTATCCTCCCTCTGAAATATCAGCATGGATTTTGGTTCACCTGGCTTTTAATCAAATAGCTACGCCTAAGCTAACTGAATGGATCACATTATTGTAACAACAGTAATCTGAAAAAGTTAAAGAAGCATAAATCTTTTATATATGTTAATATTCAAATTTATATTTGTATTTATTTGTATGTAAAAGACAGAATTCATGTGTGTGAATGAGAGAGGGGACAGCGGAATGGTGAGGATGCAGGGAGTAGAGTTGGCAAAGGTGGATGAGTTTAAATATTTGGGGTCAACGGTTCAGAGTAACGGGGAGTGTGGAAAAGAGGTGAAGAAGAGAGTGCAGGCAGGGTAGAGTGGGTGGAGAAGACTGTCAGGAGTGATTTGTGACAGACAGGTACCAGTAAGAGTGAAAGAGAAGGTCTACAAGATGGTAGTGGGACCAGCTGTGTTATATGGGCTGGAGACGGTGGCACTGACGAAAAGACAGGAGGCAGAGCTGGAGGTAGCAGAATTAAAGATGTTAAGACTTGCACTGGGTGTGACAAGGATGGACAGGATTAGGAATGAGTATATTAGAGGGTCAGTTCAGGTTGGACGGTTTGGAGACAAAGCCAGAGAGGTGACATTGCATTGGTTTGGACATGTGCAGAGGAGGGATGCTGGGTATATTGGGAGAAGGATGCTGAGGATGGAACTGCCAGGCAAGAAGAAAAGAGGAAGGCCAAAGAGGAGGTTTATGGATGTAGTGAGAGAGGACATGCAGGTAGCTGGTGTGACAGAGCGGGATGTGGAGGACAGGAGGAGATGGCGATAGTTGATCCGTTGTGGCGACCCCTGACAGGAGCAGCCAAAAGACAATGATGTTATTTATTTGTATGTACCTTAATGCTGGATTGTTTTTATCATAGAGTACCTATAATGGTAAAAATATCTCTGCGTTAAAAAAAACATTTGCCCCTGCAGTGAACCATACTTATTCAATATTTCATACAGCCATTGATTATTTTATTATTAAAATTAATCACGATCAACCTTTTATATAATTTATGAACAACAGACAATAAACAATATACTTGACTAACTTTAAATTAATGGAACATTTTGTTCCATCAGATTTCGATATAAGAATGATTTAAACATCACTAAAATGAATGAACTCTTAAAGATCCCAGGTGGTGTCATATAACTTGAATTACCTGATTAATTTGTCAAACAGTCTAAACAAAACTCATTAACTAAAGGATCATTTGGGAGGAAGCCAGCATACACAATGGATCCTGAGGTGCAGGAACCCTGGTCTGGGAAATCATTTGAAGTACAAAAATGTAATGGGGGGGCCTATGAGAATAATACTTGTATTCTGAGAGAACGTGGTTCTTCAGAGATGAAGCTTCCTCACTGCACAGCCATAAGTATACTCACTTTTTTTTAACATTTTCACTTGTTCTTAGTCTCAAGCTTAAGAATAATGTACCATTGCTTTAGAATTTTGTAGCAGCTTTTGTAATTGCCTTTTGTGTATGGATACTGATGAGTGCCAAAGTAGTACAATAACAAATCAGAGGAAGAACAAAGTAACCACAAAACTCGTCAGCTGTGTTTGGTCCTTCTAATTACTCTGAGTTACACGTCCCTTTCTGATTCTTCAGCATCTTCAGTCTTTCCAGCTCTATTACAAAGAAGTAATGAATAATTTTGCCCCACGTGCTTTTTCATCCAAGTGCAAAGGACATTTTTTGTGTTGCTATCTTTTGGACTTTCCGTCACGGTACGGTTCTTTCCTTGCGCCACTAACTTCTCAGCACAGTGGACAGCAGCCGCAAATTGGCCAATACAATCCTCCCCGTGCACCAAGACAACGAGCACCAACTGCAGCCCCACAATCTCAGGACACAAGCCCACACCTCCCCAGTCAGGACCCCCAGAGGAGTTTTTCACTCAGTCCAGAGAAAGGCCGGGGAAAGATGGCTTTCTCGAGACCCTCAATCCTCAGATGTGTAACCCTCAGCTGGCCCAGCTGCACTGCAGCATTGCATGCTGCAGAGTGTACTGCTTCAGAATACAGACATATTCAGCTTATAGAAATAAAAAAATAGTTTAGGAGATAGATGGCCCAGGAATGGGCAGGTATGTTATTTTGAAAAAGGGCTTTACCTAGTCCCATTAATAAACATACTTGACATTGCTTAGGGTAAGTGTTTAGAACTTGCAAATTCATTATAACTAAGTCATTTATGTTGTTGAATTTCATATAGATATTTCACTCCCCTACCATTTTGACTAAACTGTGAAGATGTGATCACCTATAAGATTTCATTGCAAAATTTCTTCAGTAATGTAGCATCCCAGTCCTAGCACTGAGAGGCTTTAGTGATTGTGTATAATTCTGTTGTTTTTGTTTCTGGAGGTCTCGCTAAGGGGCAGATAGCGATTTGTGAGGAAATTAGTAAGCCTGAATTTGGGGGGTTAGGACCACATTTACGGGCAAATTTGGCTGGAATTTGGAAGTTGAGGTTATGTTATGTTTGGAAAAACAGCTTGGATTTATGATTCACAACATTGTGAGCTATGGTTGCGGCATATGAGCACGATCATTAACGAATTTGGACCAGATCCCATTTTACAGTGCACCGTTTGTTTCTGTAGCAAAACACAACAGTGTAATCAGACTTCATCATGTAGGAATACAATCCATAGGAATGTGTTGTTTTCCTTTCTTTCACTCCTTAATCACTGCCTGAAATTTCAGAAGTACCACTTCTCATTGCTGACTTGAAGTGACAGGTGGCATAAAGGACTTGTCATGGAACAGATAGCTTATTTTGTACCTCAAGATGTTTAACTTGCAATGCTTCACTGAAATATCCTTTTGTATAAATGTGTGAAGTATTCTTAAAGGAGGCTTTTTTGTAACTGAATTATAATAAAACACGTATCTTGTATCCCCATGTGTTCTATCAGATACTGTATCTGTATTTAAAATGTCCCTCAAACATTACCTGGGTTCTGTTGTTGTTCAAGGTTCTATTGCCCTTCTCTGATTTAACCGTTACTCTGATTCATACACATGATGCAGATGATCCACAGAAGTTAGTCTTGGTGTTTGTCTTTCAAGTTGCAGGGCATTCTGGGATATTACCTCAACATATCATAGACTATACCATTGGCCCAGGTAAGAAGTAGACCAATGAGTGTCTTCAGCCAAAATATTCATATATCTGAGGTGCGAGAGACTAGCAATTGCACAAAAAACACATTGACCCAATCTTGGAATTCTTTAAATGAGTATTTACACTTTTCAGTAATAATACTTTTTTAAATGTCCAAGTCAACAGTTGAACTACAGTGACAGTATGCTCTGTATAATGAACAATGACTTCTGAAAATGTTATTGCAAGGTTGAACAGAAATGGATATGAAATGCTCATTTGAATGTGGTCAGATATACATATATAATAATATCTATGACAGAATGAATTCTATATAGTTGTTCTATATCTAATTCTGCAGCTGTCAACACTCACCACACAGGATTGACAGGGAGCAACAATGCACAAGATAATTTGATGTCTTCTCTTGTCATATGAGTTTCACCTGCACTGTTTCCTAAGACTAAAGCCGTCAGTCACAGAAAGGAGGAATAATGACCTTCGGTCTTTAATGGATGATGACACCCTTTCTGGAAGGTGGTCAGTGTAGATATAAAGACAATTCTCCTTATCATCAAAGCAGAAGAAACCAAACTTTCCAGGTAGGCATCCTGCAATAACCAAGCCAGCTGTACTTCTTCTGTACATATAACATTTTCCTTTCCTCATGTTAACGAAATCTCCCTGTTGCTGTGTACTTGTGCTGTGTCTCGTTTAGATGCTTATGCACTATGTAGCTTGGTTGGTGAAGTTTTGGCATACAGGAAGTTTGTTTACCTTTATGGTGGATGTGCTCCTGTAGACTTAGTTAAGCTTCCAGTAGCCTGGCTGAGGTATGTATACTACAACATAGGCCTGCACAGTACTGTGTAATGCAATCTAGTCGATAATAACACTAGAACTCTGTATAATTCTGTGGCCTCAAGCTTACCTTGACCCTGTTGCTCATATGAGAGGTAGCTGATGGAAACATCTGTCATTAATCCAAAAAGCATTACACAATATACTCGTATCTATAAGGTATGAAATGATTTATATCAGGAGAGTATATCTATATGCATACTGTACATATATATAGTGTGTGTGAGAGAGGGCGGGGGGAAGAGAGTAACATAAATAAAATGTTTTTCAGTAAATAAAGCACTCAATCTTTGTATGCTTTCACATTAATTTGCTTGTTTTTCTTGCCTTCTAAAATGAGCAGGGACCTGTTGCAGTGCTGTAAAAGATGCATTGTGAAAATGCAAACTGAAACAATATGTAACCTGTGTAGTTTAAGAACACAGTAAACACTCAGGTAGAGTATAAAGATTCTGAGGGACAGTGGTGAAATAGGAAATGTTAGGTAAATACAGACATCTGGGTGCCTTTCTCTCCTGCTTCTGAATTTATCAAGTAATGCTGGCTTCCTCCATTGTGAACAGATAACATGAAACAGAATCAGTAGCTGTTTATTCTCAATGACTATTAGAACAATATGTAACTTCCAGGAGATCATGTCTAATTGGCGGTTGTTTGTCATTAGCATTGGCACCCTTCCCACAGTTCTTCCCAGAACTCTCAGCTCCGTCTCATTGTGAGGACCTACAGACATCAATATCAAGTCTCCTGTTGAACACGATGCCTCTTTGTGCTTAATGAACTCATTTTTTCTCTCTCTCTCCATTTGTCCTGTCCTCCATTTGTTAATTTTCATCTGATCTATTGTTCCTCCCTCACTCTTCTCATTCACTTTTCACTCTTGTTTTGCTTTTGCCTCATCCCTTTCCCTTTAGCTCTAATGCATGCACATCCTCTATGTAATACTGTTACACGAGATTCTGGTTAGTGAGACTGTAGCATGACCGGGTATGGAAAACTATGTTGCTTTTTCATTTTTTGTGAGACGGCACCTACACAGCATAATGGGTTTTTTTTCCATATTGTTGCATCTTGATCCTCCATGTCACTGCCTGTTCAGAAAGGGGCTCACCTGCCATGTTACATGACTCCAGTCGGAATCTCACAATCACAGATGTTGTCAGAGAAAGACTTGGAGGGTTAGTGTGACTGATTGATGGGGACACTTGAATGACCATGGAATGATTGCCGTGTTGAGGATGATAAATGGCTATTTCTATTTAGAGTGTGAACTGCGGACATTTTATGTCATGCATAAATCATAGCACACGTGTGATGCCCCATTCTGATTTAAGGGTATTATATGACTTTATATGTATTTTCCAGTGGATATTCTCCATAATTAGGACATAAAGGAACTGGTTAAAGTTGCTGTCTGTCTGGATTTGTTTTTGGAATCTGGTCCATGTGCAGTACTTGGTTTTGTGTGCTCAGTAGGGACCATTAACTGGGTACTGAGTACTGATAAGTGAGTGAGGTATTTTGGGTTCTGGGAAAAGATTTTGTAGAACACTCGGATCAGTGTGTCGGCTATATGGAAATACAAAATAATGTAGTTATATAGAACACGCAGTGAACCTAGTATTGTGTTGATATGTGATATGTTCATTATTTAATATGGAATGATTCTTGTAAAACTGGACTGAGTATCACTGTAGGATTTGTGCAGTAGCTGCACAGAGGATTTTGATGTGACAAGTCACATGGCACAGCCTCACTTGCCTAGATATCCACTCAAGATGTTCTCTCAATGAGTCGGTGTCCTGCGCCGAGGCGCCTGTAAAACCAATGACTGACGATGAGGATGGGCAGCAGGCACAGATGCATATAAATGCATCTGATCTTGAAGAAGGCGTGTAGGAGCCATTGTTGGGTGCCAGTACTCCAACCTAATTACTCCACCCATGTGTTCTTTGTGTAGTGGGTGGCAGGGTCACAGGCCTCACAGCACAGAGAACTAATGATGATGATAATGATTATTATTAGTATTATTGTCCTCTTAACAGGCTGAGTGTTAAATTAACATTTCCAGAGTTGCTGTATGCCCATATCTTTCACCCAGATGCTTGCTTTGTTCCAGGGTATAATTGGAGGGGCTGTCCTTGAACTCCTTACTGCTGAAGCACGCAAGTGGTTCCTCAGCTTCAGTGTTGCTTAGTTTCAGTGTTCTCTACAGTCCAAGCTTGGCTATATGCAGCATATTCTTCCCATCTGCCTACTTTATAGCAACAACATGCAACGAACAGACAACAAAATAATAAATAGAGGACACTTCGTACATAATTAATCAGATTATTGGTAGGTGCCTTTACGCTCAACGCATTGCAGTAGGCTTCAAAGGAGAGAGCTTTGTCAGAAACAGGGATGCTTCACAGGGCCCACAAATGAAAGACTGCAGACTACTTTCATAAGCAGTCATAAAGAAGCTCCCATCTGGCAAAAGATGAAAGAGACAATTGTCCTTTTATTTTCTCGGTGTGTATGCATGTGTGCTCATTGGTGCAGGTTTTAATGCTGTATGTCCCTTGACAGACAAACACGCTCAAAAACAGGCAGAGAAGTTTGATGCTACTGTTTATACATTGCAATATGTGGCTTGTTTTTAGCGTTTATTCATGAGTACACACAGACCTAGGTCTTGTAATATGGCAGCTATTTTAAATCATATATGGTATATAAAATCTTACCATCCTTTTGTGTGTGGACTTTGCATGTTTTCGCTGTGTCATGCGGGTTTCTTCTGGGTACTATGGTTTTATTCCACAGTCTAAAGAATTGCACGTAGGTTACTCTGTGTTTCTGAATTGCTTGTAAAGAATGATTGCGTGTGAGTGAGTGTGTGTGAACTGTATGATGGCCTGGCAAGGTGTACCCCAGCCTTGTTCTCTGTGCTGTATGGGTTAAACCCCAAACCCACATCTTGATCTTGACCAGAATAAGCAATTGATGGATGGATGGATGGATGGATGGATGGATGGATGGATGGATGGATGGATGGATGGATGGAAAATGTAAAGGTTTTAAGTACATTCTAAGACTATAGCACTAGTTAATAAATGTACACATCCATTACATACAATATTTTATTTCACTACTGGTTTAGACAGAGGTTATATATGGAATGTACTGGTGTAAGTGTGGGTGATTTCTTATGCTGTATATTTTGGGATTGGGTGTTTAAGAAACTTGTTGCACTGAATACTGGTTTTCTGTGAATTATTGAAATGAGGCAGGAAGGAATTGTGCTCAAAAGAAATTTTAGAGAAATAATGCATTTGGGGTAGGGGTGTGTGGGGGGGGCGGCAGCAAAGGAGAAGCAAATCATGTCCAGCATATGGACCTGAATACATGGGACCCATGGGTAAATTTAAACATTCAGCTCTACTGCAAAAATAATGCTTTTTTAAATTTACATTTCGCAAAACGTATTTTTAACATTCAGGCATGGTGTACTGCATGTTATGTTTTCACGATTTAATGCTTAAAATATAAAATTGTGTATAGTATCATTTTTGTATGTGTACAGCAGTCAGTTTGATCCTCAACTCTTAATATATGTGTGCATGAGCGAACGTGCAAGAGTGTGTGAGTATAAATCAGTGTGCAAGTTCATGTGCTTACAGCGGACTTGTTTGAGCTAAGAAGACACGTACTGTATGTCTCAACCTGTTGCGGGTGCCACGAGACGCGCCCGATGCATTTCTCGTCGCATGTATAGTATGCAAATTATTTTAGTTGCTGTAGTTTAATTGAACTTTCACTGAGAGTAGCAACAGATGCTAACTACGATCGGTCCCCATGTCTGATGAAGGAGAGGACACTGACACTGCCGAACAAATGCAGGATCTGGCCGTTGAATCCTGCATGTTCTGTCTCTCATTCTCTCTCTCTCTCTCACACACACACAGACAGACAGACACACACACACACACACACGCACACACACGCACACATATGCCTGTCGAACAATTCGGCTCCCCTCGAATGGGGGAATGCGCCTACAATTCTCAAGGGCTGCCCGGGATCGCCCCTCTTTCCTGTGAACACCTTTCCCAATCTGAGCAGCTCTGGGTGAACGACGCCTCGCCGCCAAAGTTAATCCAACGCTTTAAACAACCACGTACCTTGTTTCAGCGACGACAAAATGTGCTAATAACGACCTCAGAAAGAAAATATGCCGTTGATTTGGAGCCCAGCGGTAAAGATCAGCAGATGTTTGCCTTTGAGGAAAACTCCGGCCGAATTCAGGACCACGGACAGCGATTTCCCCGTTTCCAGGACACTATGGACCATGACAATCACTCATCAGGTTCTTTAGATTCCTTACACAACCGGGCTTCTCAGCAAACGTAAGTTCACACACCCGTCTTTAACACGTAACATGAAGAATATAGATTATTTGTTAGAAGAGTGCAACTTGTGTTTCAAAATAACACGACATGTAATACGCATAATGAATGTATGGATTGTGATGTGTAAAATAAACAGAAAAAATACACATAGGTGTTGAAATGTGTACAGAATGCACATATATTTAAAACTCTATCACCAAGTTTTCAGCAATGACACTGTCCTTCCCCATTATCTAATGCTGTTTGTTTCCCGTGTGTAAGCCAGTTATTTCGGGGCTTTTTCTAGTCATTCAAAATAAATGAAAACAGAACATTTCGCTCGGCGGTTCTTACCGGGAGTCTACCTGGTCCCAGCTGTTCAGTCTGAACTCTGTTTCTGTGGCAGGATTATTACATGTATTTTGATTGTAAAATTATTATTGTAAAGTCTACATGTTAACTACTGAAGGTAGTCGTTCAATCAAATGGGCCTATTTTATTTTGTATTAACTTAGTTGCATATTACGTTTAGAGCCTCGCAGCTATCGCAGCTATTCAGAATATTGTGATTAGTCATTTTTAAACTTCTTGCTTCAATATATATACATCTGTAATTAATAATGTACATATAATATGTACACACACTCCCATGTGGATGCCCACAATGGGATGAAAAATGGCATATTAACCAATATTTATGCTGAATGTAATGCTTGAGTTTACATATACATTTATATCTACAATGCTGGAAGAAATGGGAATTCATTAATGATGTAAATAGAATTTCTCATAGCCTAAGGTAATTTTGTTTTTTTTTTTGTTTTTTTTTTGACTGCTAAACTAGGTAAGGAAATAATTCTACAGTGGAGAATGCACTGATACAAAAATGTTGCTATTAAACTTTGAAAAATTGTAAACCCCGGTTGGGTATCTAAATCATCTTTTCTTGTACAAAATCTCTAGTTTTTCAACCTAGTAATTGTTTGGAAGGAACAAACGACCAATCCTTTGAAACCTCTGGACTTGGATGAAGTACTTACAGTATGTTGTTAAATTCAACCAAAGCAGTGGAAAGCATCTGTGGCAATGTCGAAAAAATAGCTACTTCTGTGCTTTCTGAATCTAAGTAACAATGTGGAAATTTGTTGTGTTTCAATTTTTGCCAAATACCAAAGCATTTTCACTTATGTTTCCTAGGTAGAAAGATAGAGTCCCCAAATCAGATACAAAGTCATAATAAATTTTAGACAATAAAGTCTAAACTTACCAGACTTTGATTCATGGTAAGCAACATCAAATGTTTTTCTGTTTCAAAAATCATAATAAAATCTAGCGGAGGGCAGAGCGATTGGCATCACATGAATGAGGTGCCGAAAAACGTTATTAGCATTTAAAAATAGGTCGTTTGTTTTACTCAGCATGAAATAGAATGCATGCCAAAGGCCGTGTAACTAGGTCTGTGACAAGCACAAAGGGTATGGGGAAAGGGGATATCCTTTTCTGACACCTATTTGGAAAACAAATGGCCCTGATTTTTTCTTGTGAGAATCACAGCCATCAAGTATGCATGAAGCGCAACGATCCAGAAAGCAGGTGTGACCCCAGACCTGAACTTCTGAAGCACTGGCAAACAATAATTCACACAATCTGATCAAACACCTTGGCGGCCTCAGTACCTGTTTGGAGATATGCATAAATTATAGTCGGCAATGTTTTGACAGCAAAAATAAACAGACTCTATCAGGAATAAACTCTCTTTACATCAAGCTGAAAGTTGATGGCACAAATTTAATTTAGCCATTTGCTTAAAATGCATCTGTGTCGAAATTTAATAAGGACAATCTCAGATAATATGACAACTGTGTCATTCTTATCTTTCCTCAACAAGCAGCATCATTTGGTTAAAAGAGTGGTGGGAACTCAGAATGATGAGGCAATTCCTTTTTCAGCCTTAATAAGCTGTATAATCTGTTATTATGGAATCAGAGATTTTATTCTTTCTTAGGTTATTTAGTACTGGCATCATTTTAAGTGCATGGCAGCTGGAGGAACATTTAACTTTCGATAATAATGCTGTTTTATGACATGCTCCTGCACAGCCACATTAAAAATATTGTATATAACCGATTCTGCATTTTAGTTGTGCTGTTCCATAATTAGCATTGTCCCTGCACTGCATGTGTAAAGTTTGCATGTTTGTTCCATGACACATGACTTTCCTCCAGATTCTCCACTTCTCTTTCACAGTTAGGCACATTAGAATCTCTTAAATTGCCTATAGTGCATGATTGTGCATGCATCTGCATATGTGTGCTTGTGCACTGTGATGGACTCGCATCCTGCCAGACTGTTCCCTGTCTTAAACCCTTCAAACACCCCATGAGCTTGACCTGAATAAGCAGCTGGAAGATGGAAGTGTCACCTACTGATGAAGTTCTTCTTGTTTAAATCAAGCTAGATTCCCAGAAATATAAAGTCATCCCTTGGGATGATAGTAAGTACATTGGGCATCAGTCTGGCACCCAGCAATCCCAGAAAAAGCTATATATACGTGTGAGTAAAAGACTTCCCATACATCTTCCAGCCTTGCACCATGAGATTGAATTAGTGTGATGTCATGATCAGTAAAAGATTTAGCTGCCTGCTGCTCTTCTGAATTTATAGGTCCAAGCATCAGGTGTGAAGCAGGATTTTAATATAAACAAGCCGCAGTGGAATTGTATCTGATGATAGCTTTTGAACATAATTGTTCTGCTTTTATCAAGGAGTCAGACTAAACAGTGAAATAATCGTTGGTCAAAGCATTCAAAAAATGTAAATGGGATTTAAGTGTACAATACCTTTCGTAATTTAACTTGATGATTCCTGCATTTAGCATTCAATAAAGCATGGGTGACACCATTGGCCTCTGTGAGTGCATTGCTAATGTGTGCCATTAGACTAGACTTATATACTGCAATGCAGACTGTGCATAATTTATGAATAAATTCCCCAACCCACCTGCTACCTACCTAGTGTATTTAGAAATAGGTTCCACAGAAATGTGTGGAATACACCTTTCAATCTAAATCCTGTGAGTTGTGTTAGATGAGCAGGACTTGTGTTAAATATGCATTTGACTGTTTTATTATGACCCATGCTCCAAAACAAATACTGTAGTTTTATTTCTTATCATTTATAAAAACTGCGACTTGAGTATGCGTGTGAGTTATTGTTTGAGTCTGCTGGTACATGCCTGTCATGCCTATGTGTGAGACACTGACTCCATATGCAAGAGCAGTGCATGGCTGACAGGGTTCCTATGGAAACAGAGGGGTCAGTCTAGGGAGCCGTGACTCTTGGTTTGCCTCATGGGTAGCACACCCATTTCAGAGGCAGGGCTTAAAAAAAAATATCCTAGAATGCATTACTTTGAAAATAGATAGCAGGATGCCATCTTAAACCTTTTTCATATGTAAATTTAAAGTAGCATTCAATATACCATAAGTATAATGACAATATATGCTGAATGCAAAGAAAAATGATACTGGGAAATATAGAAAACAGCTCAGCCAACCCATATAAAAACTTTAGTGTCTTTATCTTACCAGGTTAATGTCAGTAAATTAGTGCCATTTGTATAGGGTAGAACATTTGATGAGAAATTCCCCTTCACAGGCTGCTGTCATGGAGTAAGCCCAGCACGGTCTTTATAAAACTACGGGAAACGAGCTGTCATATTACAAAATCAAGGAAGAGCTTACCGTGGAGAGGAAATCAGCCAGGGCTGGATCTACACAATCTACACACACAAACGTTAATGTGCTCTGGCAAGGATGGTGATTTCCATTCCCTGATGGGGGCTAGACGTGAATTGCACCTGCGTTTCTGTTAACCGAGCTCCAGCCAATGTTTTTCACTCAGTGGTAGGAACCACATTGCAGTACTGCCTAACCATATTTCCAACATAGGGAGAAGCAAATTCTCTGTGAAATTCACAGGTGTGCATCCACCTTAAGGATTTATAAAGGAGGTTATTCCAAAGTTAGCATGTGATGGGGCACTGTGTACGGTTAACCATCTCAGTGGTGATATAATATTTCATACGCTCACGCATCTGTCTCACTGTCTAACCCAACTCCCATACGGCTGACTGTGATAACAGCTTTCCCAGCACAGCAATACCCATGAGAACTTTTCTTACTCAGTTAATTTGAGGTGGTTATTTCATCTCACAAAAGCACAAATGTTCCAGTTTATCTCTCTGCGTGTGCACGGACACATGTATTTGTGAACGCGTGGCTTTGATCTCTGATGGGAGGGTCAATGCATCAAAGTTGGGTGTCAGTTGAATCTGTTAGACATTTAATATTCCAAGGTGGATGAAGTCTTCCTCTGATGAGTTAAAATATCAAACAGTTAAATTCTGAACAAATTGTACACATTTCTTAATATTTAATTCTGAGACATGATTGTCAAAGCTTAGGATGTTTGTCAGTTGATATCATTGAATGTACGTATCTTACCTCGCAACGCATTAGGCTATTGGCATTGTGATTCCTCCAAAGCTCATGCTATAATTACAATAGTGAATTGAACGTTCAAGTTTTCTGAGACAATGTTTTGGGACGTCTACAATCCCCTGAGGCTCGAGCTCCCTTCAGCAGTACCAGATTTGTAACAGGGTGAAACTCCAAGGTTCTTTTGAACACCAGTGTAATAATAATAATGCTTATTATTATTATAGTGAATTGACATCTCTAAATTACCACTGCTGTATGATTGCTTGTGTATGACTGTATCTGTGTGTGTGCCCTGTAATGGACTGGCATCCCATCCAGGGTCTACCATTCCTTGTTTTCCATGCTGTCTAGAATAGGCTCCAGGTCTCCCTGCTACCCTGAGCAAAATTAGTGATTGGAAAATGAATACATGGATAACATTAATCAGTTCATCCATCTTCTTACCAATTAATCCGATCAGGGTTGCAGAGGATAATATTAATGATAATAATATTCTGTAATAAGCTTGAGTATTAAGAACGTGTTAAATAAGCAATGGTTGCTGGGGGATGATAAATTCCCAATGATAACATTTAAAACCATGATCAATACCATGATGAAGCATGCATTACTAATCACTGATGCAGAGCCTGCACTTATCTCCTCTCCTTTTGCTTCCCCCTGCTGATCAAGTAGTGCACTCGGCATGTGCTTTATGTCTGATGTTGCCAATTGCTAAGACGCTTAAGATTGGTTATCTTCTCACGTTTGTCTCTTTTGTGCTCATGAGCGCCTGTCACGCTTTGTGCTAACTGTGGTGCGTTTCCCTTTGAGCTCCTCCTAGCTACACGACCTGTGCGAATAGGTTCCCTTTGTCACCGGCTCCTCTGTTTGTGCAATGAAAGGGGGAATCATCCATGCTTTACGGCTCTCAGTGCTTTATTTTCCCATCCTGGCCTGAATGCCTGCCACTGAATTTGTCTGTGCATCTGGACTGCTTTGTCAAGGTTCTCTGCTTCAGTCCTGCAGCTCTCACTTCGTTTGCCGATCTTTCAATAGAGTCCAAATTGTTTTGCTTATGCAGGCTCAACCCACAGCCTCAGTTTGATTAGGTGCCATCCCGAGCTGTTTTACGCTGTACCTGGACAGTCTCCTATGTTACCTTACCTAAAAATATATAATTGCTGCTGTTGACTGGGAAAAAACACCCAATCTTGCCTTTAAATCTTAGGGGTCGGGTGCGATTTTATTGCTAAATACACCACCACTGGAATGGAGAGTGTGGTGGAAAAACAGTCAACTCGGAGTCTAGAGACAGCAAATACCTTTATTACCTAGGTTATTCAGTGCACAGA